>OX243812.1:27714012-27936552 GCA_945859605.1 Lumbricus rubellus | reverse complement strand
TAGACTCCATAGTAGATCATTAAATCTCTAAAGCAGCGCACACAACATGTAGAGCAATCGGACCGAGATCGACCGAGAATGTCCGATAGCAGCCGAGAAAAATTACTTCTTTCAGTCACAGCTTTTGTTTGTATAACAAGCTGAGAACTGGTGGTGGAGGAGGAGGAGATGTATGTTATGATAGGCCATAGGAGGAGGAGGAGGAGGAGGAGGAGGAGGAGGAGGAGGAGGAAGTGAAGGAGGAGCAGGAGAAGGAGGAGGAGGAGGAAGAGGAGCAGGAGGAAGACGACGAAAAGGACAGGAGGAGGAGGACGAGGAGGAGAGGAGTAGGAGGAAGAGGAGGAGGAGTAGGAGGAGGAGGAGGGATGGCATGGTCTGATGTAGATTTGATTTGATTCGGCGAGAAGACAATTACACTGCGCGTTTCAAATATGTATCGACGAGAACTGAGGAGATAAAGTTTGGTAGATTGCATGCTAATAATTTATGAATATATATACAAGCTTAGTCTATAATAATAGACTACCAATCTGGTTCAGCATATTATGTTGAACCAGATTGGTATACGCCTTCAACTGGAATTGGAAAGCAGGTGAACCTACAGAAGACGAATGAACGGCAATACAAGGTTGAACAAATTTTTCGCCAAATTGTTTGATGGAGTAGGTTATAAGTTTATAGAATACCGCGGCGAAACTGCTTTCCTTTCCGAATGAAACGCTGAAAGTATATTAACTAATATCTAGCAATAATATTCGTGGATGAGGGAATTTAAAACGTGTTTAATATAATAGTCTCATATTCTCAAGCCAATCGAAATGCATTTCCTGTTATGACGGCCTGCATACCATAATATGATGATGATGATGATGATGGTTGTCTGCCCGAAGACAGGTTCATTGGCTTTACGCCCCTGGGGATGAGATGAGTGAGGTGGTTTTCCGTTGCCTTTACCCACAGACAATGATGGGTAAGCAACTTGCTCAAAGTCGCTCCACAGCAGCTTGCGCTCCTGCGTCTCACACGTGCTAGCCTGAGATATCTAAATCTCTGGGTGTCAACTTCCACCCCGGTACTACTTGAACCGCAGTCCGTTGTATACAACAGACGAATGCCGTCCTCGCTTACCGGTGTAGCTAACTAGGTCCGCTCGTCTGAATACACGTTAATTTGCTGATCAGCTGCAAATATTTATACCTCCTTTTGGTCTAGAGTCTATAGGCCATGCACATACTCCCGCCTACGCAGTAATTTATACTGGTCATGAGTTTCATATTGCTTCCTGCTCTGCTAAAGAAGAAGACACAGCAGAGTGCTGATTGGATTCCATGCAATGTCATCTCTCTTCATGACATCACGATTCCCAATTCCTGTGAACACACTGCAGCCTTTCCATCCTCAACCGCATTCGCCGAATATCATTCTCATCGTCTTATGTGCACTCTCCTGCCGACAAAGCGGAGATACACATCGACTCCTGTCTACATATATGTATTGTATATATATATATATATACGTGTATATAATTAGATCTATTATATAAATTATTATACACCACCTCTCAGACTATATATTTATATATAATTATATAGCCGGTGCATGGTATACTATACATTCCTATAGCCTTATACTAACGTCCATGCATATAGAGAGGAAGGTATATACACCGTGAGGCATAAAAAAGGAAACCCCTAGAAAAATCGTTATCATTTTAACAATTTTCAAGCAATGTCAATGAAATTCAGGAAACTTATAGCTAAGTAGCAAGCAATGTAAATACATTTACAGTTTTTACTCTAACTGTCCGCCTTTAGCTTCTACGCATGCGCGAAGTCGCTTGCGCCATTCGTGCACCGCCCAGCAATAATTCGCTGGTCAAGATCGTTCCAAACCTGCATTATTCGCTTACTTAGATCTTCAACATCACAGACCTTTGCTTTGTACACCATTTCCTGCTTTTCGTAGCAATAAGCTTAGACTACTCAAAATGATTGTCTGTATGTAGCAGTTGGAACTCAAAAGAGAGAAATTGCAGCCGACCGCCTTTTAAGCACACGTCCGACGTTTAGGTAATCCCTTATGCATGGTGTCAGCCGGTGTTTCTTCTCTGAGGCGCACGTCAATTCATTTTGTTGAACCGGGGTAAAAATCAACGGCCAATACTACCGAGATGTTTTACTCATGAAAGGCCTTCTACCTGAAATTGCAGAACTCACTGAATTTTACATTCTCCAGCAAGATGGTGCTCCAACGCACAGAGCTCGAGAAACGATTGCACTTCTGACGCATGAAACTCCTGACTTCATAATTCCTACTCTATGACCCCCTAACAGCCCAGGTTTTAATCCCGTCGATTATAAAATATGGGGATTCATGCAGGAAATGGTGTACAGAACAAAGGTCCGTGATGTTGAGGATCTTCGGAAGCGAATCATGCAAGCTTGGAACGATCTTGACCAGCGAATTATTGACTCGGCGGTGCTTGAATGGCGCAAGCGACTTCGCGCATGCGTAAAAGCTAAAGGCGGACAGTTAGAGTAAAAACTGTAAATGTATTTACATTGCTTGCTACTTAGCTATAAGTTTCCTGAATTTCATTGACATTGCTTGAAAATTGTTAAAATGATAACGATTTTTCTAGGGGTTTCCTTTTTTATGCCTCACGGTGTATACAGAACTTCATGCACGCGGATGACCGATTTCTTTTACCCGCGCCTGCCAACATAAATATTTAGTCGTCGTGGATGCAATGATCTCTTGACTGAGTCGCAAACACTTCTGCCGCAGCAGCAGAGTATATGTATGGCAATCCAAATCGTGTGCGAACAATCTCCGCTGCACGAATGAATCGGTAATGGCAGATATGTCAGTTTAACTCGCGTGATGTATCGCGACTTGAACCCCGAACGAAGAGATATAAAAGGGAAATGCATTGGCAATCTGCTACTGTGACATCCATGCCCAGGAGCTATATATATAATTATATATATATATAAAATTATATATATAGGGAAGGATTCAGTATAGATTGACGAAGAAGAGGCTCTTCTCGAAACAGATGATAAGTTTTCGGACATTGGAAGAACCATAATTATAGCAACGTGTCCTTGGAGCGTGCAGTGGGTCGGTAGCGCATTTTTTAATCTTCGCACTTGATTACTTACAGTAAATACATGTATACTGTATGTGCATGCGCAGTGTGATGGTGCATAGAGCATGAAAAGACCGGAGTTATATAGATGCATAAAGAGCCAAGTCATCGTCATCTGTTAGTACCCCATTATGTATAGATAAGTCAACTTCTGTATGTGTAGACGTCTGTATATATACAATTATATATATAATTATATATAATATATATTTTTGTATAAATATATATAAAATTGTATATATTATATATTATATATTATATATTATATATTATATATTATATTGTAGGGCGCGGTGGTCTAGTGGTGGCGTCGTTGCCTTGGAGCCGGAAGGTCCGAGGTTCGAATCCACCCTCAAGCCGCGTAAGGACCTTGGGCAAGTCCTTCACTTACAATTGCTCAGCGCTTCGGCGTGAAACTCCGATGCAGTGTCCGCTCTGCATCGGGAGCGCCTCTGAGTAGAGAGAGCTTGAAGGGGCGCTATAACAAGTGCACATACAAACAATACAAATATATATATATATATATTTAGATGCAATTATATATACAGACTTTACAGTGTTATAGGTCTATGGAATGTATTTCGCGTTAGACAGGCGTAATCGTTTTGTGGGTAGAATGAGTGGGACATCCGTAAATTACAAGTAATAAAGCGATCGACGTGCATTAATTTTTTGCATTGTCTACATTGCCGCCAAATGAAGACAAACAGAAGGACGAGCGACGGCTGAAGAACAGCGAATCAAACGACAACGACGACTATTGACGAGTGATGATGATGATAATGATGATGATGATGATGATGACGACGACGACGACGACGACGACAACGACGATGATGATGATGATGATGATGATGATGATGATGATGATGATGATGATGATGATGATGATGATGATGATGATGATGATGATGATGATGATGATGATGATGATGATGATGATGATGATGATGATGATGATGATGATGATGATGATGATGATGATGATGATGATGATGATGATGATGATGATGATGACGATGATGATGATGATGATGATGACGACGACGACGATGACAACGCAGAGGCAATCAGACGATATACCGGAAATGGCAGAGGTCAAGAACGTATGTCAAGGACGTATTCCCGTTTGATGCCTTCAATCAGAAGGAGGAGGAGGAGGAAAAGGAAGAGAGAGCGAAGAAGAAGAAGGAAAGGAAGAGGAATAACCGAATCGAAGGCCTAGGCCTATAGTGGGAAATGGAAAATAAATGAACGGGGAGGGGAAAGGAAGAGAATGTGAATGAGAATACGGAGGAAGGAGAGGGCAAAAGGAATAATGGGCTGGAACATATATATGATGGGGAGGACAAAAGAGGAGGAGTGAAAGGAAGAGCCAGAAGTATTAAATTGGAAAACACGAACAGCAAGAAGAAGAGGATGAGGAGGAGAGGAAGGAGGAATGAGAGGAGCAGAAATTGGAATGAAAAGAAAAAAAGAAGAAGAGGAAGAAGAGGGAAAACAAGAAGACAGAGAAGGAAGCGAGATTGAGAGCGAAGAGAAAAGAAGAGTTTTGATGCAAAACAAGCGAGAAGGGTGGGAAGAAGAGGTAGAGGAAGAGGAGAGAAAGAGAAGAAGAAGCAGAACGCTGGAGAGATCGATGTGGAATAAACTACAAAGTAATTTAGACAGCAGAAGGAGAAGACAGATCGGAGGAGAAAGACGCAGTTAAGGGGAAGGTTATGGAGGACAGGAAGGGTTATGAAAGGGAAATGTAGAAAAGAATATGGTGGCATGTGATCAGAAGCAGTGTCAATTGAATGCCTTCGATGTAGGAGCGCAAAGAAACGCAAATACTCATGATGAATCGATCTTACTCATGATGAATCGACCTTACTCATGATGATTTGACCTTACTCATGATGAATCGACCTTACTCATGATGAATCGACCTTACTCATGATGAATCCACCTTACTCATGATGAATCGAACTTGTTCATGATGACTTGACCTTACTCATGATGAATCGACATTACTCATGATGAATCGACATTACTCATGATGAATCGACATTACTCATGATGAATCGACCTTACTCATGATGAATCGATCTTACTCATGATCAATCGACATTACTCATGATGACTTGACCTTACTCATGATGAATCGACATTACTCATGATGAATCGACATTACTCATGATGAATCGACCTTACTCATGATGAATCGACCTTACTCATGATGAATCGACCTTACTCATGATGAATCGACCGTACGCTGTTGGGATGTCACGCAACGTACCATCTGCACTTCATGAAAAAGCGGTCGCGCTTTCGTCCTTCTTTATGAGCGCTGCTGACAGGTCATTAGATCTATGAGGTTGGTCCCTCACTGACGATTTTCTAGAAATCAAAATAATTAATCTTCACGTTATTAGACAACTCATAATTTATTTGCTACACAGAAAGAAATAAAATTCACTGCCTCTTAATTAAATTTTTTTCCTATTGAACGTTAGAAAATTTACGGGATCGCAAATATTTCAATTCTCCACAGCTGAAGTTGCTTCAGGTAGCTGCACAGCACCTCGTAAAATTTTAATAAAATTAATCGTAAAATTTTAATAAAATTAGTCGTAAAATTTTAACAAAATTAGTCGTAAAATTTTAATAAAATTAGTCGTAAAATTTTAATAAAATTAGTTTATTCATGTTCTCATATCAAATATGCTTCTAATAATATGAACACAAAGCACTTTATCTCACATATGTATGTGCACTTGTTATAGCGCCCCTTCAAGCTCACCCTACTCAGAGGCGCTCCCGAATGCAGAGCGGACACTGCATCGGAGTTTCACGCCGAAGCGCTGAGCAATTGTGAGTGAAGGACTTGCCCAAGGTCCTTACGCGGCGAGGTGGACTTGAACCTCGAACCTTCTGGCTTCAAGGCAATGACGCCACCACTACACCACCGCGCCCCACATATACTCCAATGTGGTTTCCAAAAGATTGATTTTACAGAATAAATAATTAATACCTTTGATATACGGAATACTTGAGTAGACTGTAGAGGCCCATGGATGCCTGAATGCAACGTGTCTGCAGACTGGGCCTGCCGATAAAACATAAAACAGATCCTTAGCATAAAACTTACTATAGGCCTATTAGGCCTATTTGCTGGTCAAATTGAATTCAAAATTTATTTTACGTCTTTAATCAGTGAGATCTACTGCTATTTTCGCGCGGAATTATACTGTAGCTTCTTCTAGGCGTATGCATGCGTTCTTAAACGTTTTGACAGAGTTTTTCCACATACATGTATGTTGTCACGCTGACCATCAGACTATCTACTGACTACTGAGGCACGCGGAATAATGAGTTTTTTCTGTTGCATAGTTGAGTTGGGTCTGGAACCACGCAGGAATGTTTTAAGGAATTTTTAGAACTGTCCAACTCCTTCTTTCCTTTCCCATCCTCCATGGTAAATTCAGGGTGGAGGTTTCAACACCCAGTTTTTCTTAAAACCCCGTGTTAAAGTATGTTTTTTACCCCCAAATCCAAGTGGATAATGGTCCAACCCCCCCCCAGTTATTTTTCCACAATTCTCACACTGGGTAAATTACTTCCAATTGGAGAACAATGACCTTTTTCAACTAGTTTTAACGGCACAGAAGTGCTTCAGCAACTGCACATTTTGTGAACAAATGCACGTTAATAAAAGCCCTGAACCACGCACGGGTCGCTTAATTATTCGCCGTTAACAGCAGCTGAAGAGAGCGTGGGTCTATGGACTTACATCAACCGGCAATCCCTTTGTGGTGCTTCGATCCACCGATCGGCGGCAGGCAAGGAATACGTACATGTACATTGTACAATGCACATGTGTATTGTATAAGCGTCGTGCAACCGCGGTGACCTTGACGGATGTGTCGCTGTCTTCCGATCCGAAGAATTAATCGGCGCTGATGCAATCGCCGATTGATGACATCACAATAATATGCCTGTATGTGCACTTGTTAAATAGCGCCCCATCAAGATTTTCTACTCAGAAGAGCTCCCGAATACAGCGCGGACACTGAATCAAAGTTTCACGCCGAAGCGCTGAGCAACTGCGAGTGAAGGACTTTCCCAAGGTCCCTACGTGGGCCCCCAAGCTTGAGGTGGATTCGAACCTGCAACCCTCCGGCTGCAAGGCAGCGAACATGCCCATTACACCACCATGCCCCCACTACACCACCTTTTGTCGCCACACACGATCAACGCAGCCTTTGTCTAAGACTCCAGAGATAATTAATGAACGCGAGATGCTGATGTCAAACTGTGGATGGGAATTTGATGACTTCGCTCCCAGTGTGTGTATGCGTGTGTGCGTGTGTGCTTATGTGTGAGTATGTGGGCGTTTGTGTATGTGTGTGTGCGTGTGCGTGCGTGTGTGTGTGTGCGCGCGTGTGTATGTGTGTATGTGTGTGTGCATGTGTGTGCGTGTGTGCGTGTGTGTGTGTGTGTGAGTGAGTGTGTGTGTGAGCACCAGTCTTTGCTGGTGGCTCTTCGAATGTTAAATGCGCCATCGTATACTTTCTGGTGACACTTTTTCTTCTTGAACAAGGCCAAACGCTACAGCTAATTGAGTGGCGCTATAGTAATTGCCCTAATATATATATATATATATATATATATATATATAAACATGGCCATACTCGCACGGACAGCTGGACGGACGAACAAGCGGACAGATCTATAGCATGACCGTCTGGATATACGTGTAGGATGCAACGCAAAGTAATACGCATAGCAGTGGACAAAGATGGACTATTGTATGCAGATTGTGAAGAATAGGATCTGCTGGAAGCAGACACTACTGTGGCTGGAATAGTCATATACATGCGACTAGTGAAGTACGTATCAAATGCACCATTATACCAGACAGTGGTGTCCAATCGCTACAGCAGTCAACCATAGCAGTGGTGGCGCCAGTATTTAAGTTTTGGGGGGCTGAACTCGGAAGAAAATTTTCCATTTTCACCGCCAAAATTTCTGACGACGACGACCTTTTTAAAGTCATCTTGTTCTTTTTTTCGGGGTGAGGTTAGTCATCGAAATATTTTATTTTTACATGGGTAAAGATGGATGGCCTTTCGGGGGCTTATCACCCCCCCTAGGCCCTCCCTAGCGCCGCTACTGAACCATAGGCCTATACAGCCTTACAAGGTTTTTCATTATACTTGGCAAGCAGCGCATAATGAATCTGTCCAAAACACTGTTGCTGGTGTTCCCTGCTATTCATTTCGTGTATAATGCAAGATGCCGCAACCTTTCCGAGCAGGTATGCGTCTGAGCCTGGACCTAACCTAAGCATGCATAAGAAATAAGCCTCGGTAGAAGTCAATTGAATACAAACGCTGATGTAAATGGAAATTTCTTGCCTATCATCCCGCAACGAGCCACCCGTCACAAGTAGAAGAAGCGCCGGGTTTTAAAAACAGCTCAAAAACGCCGTTCCATGCATGGAGAAAAACGAGCGAGCGACGAGCGAGAAAAAGCTTTTCGGCGGTTCAGTCTTGTCGGCTAATCGCCTGAGTTAATTGCGACTGCATACAAATTGGTCACTTGTGTTTAGTCATTTAACGATTATTGAAAATTCAAAGCAGGTACATTTGTTATTCTCTGAGATGCAGTTAATTGAGGACAGACCGAGTTTTAACTGCACCAGGGCACCACCCATCACAAGTGTCGCCCTTTTCTTTCGTGTTGGTCCTTTTGTTATTAGGCCTATGTAGTGTTGCGCTATTATGATCTGGGTTTTTGGTCTCGCAGCAACGTTAAGTGTGAGGGCTCGACTCAAGGCCGTAGCCAGGATTTGATTTGGGGGGGTGGTGTTTCTTTGGCGGAGATGAAGATCCTGCGTGGTCGAGTGGGTTGTAGCCTGCTCGCCGCGCCGGCGGCCCGGGTTCAATTCCCGGTCGGATCTTTACAGCGGGTGGCTCGGTCGCAATATAAACGTGGAGTGTGAGGTTGTTCTCTGCCTCCGACACTAATCATCTTCGATATGAAACAGTGTCGTTAAGCCCTGAACATTTCATTTCATTTGGCGGAGAATTTCTGACGACCTTTGTTGCTTACCATTTTTCGCCTAATTTCATGTTTTTTTCATTATGTGCTAGTCAGCTAGTGAATGCATTCTAATAGTTTTTACATTTTTCATTCCGGAGATTTTATCTCATGGTTTTTACATCATGTGCTAGTAAATGCATTATATTAGTTTTTACATTTTCCATTTGGGGGGGGGGGGGTGTTCAAACACCCAAAACAACCCCCTAGCTACGGCCTTGGTTCGACTCTCTCACGTGATAGTTTATTAAGGCGTGACGCCGTGACCGAATCTTCAATCGCAGTTCGGTTTGCGTCGGATTTTTGTCGATTTAGGATGATTGGTTGATCGTATTATTGTCGCATCTCTATTAAAATACCGAAAATTTAAATTGGCACACCACAGTTGCAAACACACCACAGTTGCAAACACACCACAGTTGCAAATACACCACAGTTGCAAACACACCACATTTACAAACACACCACAGTTACAAACACACTACAGTTACAAACACACCACAGTTGCAAACACACCACAGTTGCAAACACACCACAGTTGCAAACACACCACAGTTGCAAAGACACCACAGTTGCAAACACACCACAGTTGCAAACACACCACAGTTGCAAACACACCCCAGTTGCAAACACACCACAGTTACAACACACCACAGTTACAAACACACTACAGTTACAAGCACACCACAGTTACAAACACACCACAGTTACAAACACACCACAGTTACAAAAACACCACAGTTACAAACACACCACAGTTACAAACACACTACAGTTACAAACACACCACAGTTACAAACACACTACAGTTACAAACACACTACAGTTACAAACACACCTCAGTTACAAACACACCACAGTTACAAACACGCCACAGTTACAAACACACCACAGTTACAAACACACCACAGTTACAAACACACCACAGTTACAAACACACCACAAGAGTTTCACTGACAGCATGTTGTCCAACGATATGATGACCTTCAACATCCATAATTACGTTGCTACTCATGTCTCGATTGCAAAACATGGCATGCAGCAGGTAGGCTATACAGTGGAATTCGCCGATCCCAGTAGGGCGCTAAAAAAAACTTCCTGGTAATCCATCTTGCAGTTACATGTGCACCTGCCAGTGTTATTTAAATATGACACAAAGTGTTTTTGTATATGCTGAAAAATCGTATAGACATGATCGCAGAGTATATTACTGCATGCGGTGCATAGGAGTCAGTGGACAAGTTCTTTGGTTGTCGTCGCACCGACTAGGAACATTGCTTGAAGCAGAAGGGAGGGAGGGAGAAGCAAGAGGAGGATAAAGAGAGAAGCAGGAGAAGGAAGAGAAGGAGGAGTAGGAGGAGGAGGATTAGGAGGAGGAGGAGGTGGAAGAGGAGGAAGAGGAGAGCAGGAGAAGCAGAAGGATGTGGAGGATGAGGGTGCGGGGGAGGAGGAGAAGGATGTGGAGGATGAGGGTGCGGGGGGAGGAGAAGAAGAAAAAGGACGCTGTTTGCATCAGGTATTGACGCTGCAGATCTGTTGTCAAAGCACAGCAGCTGGTTCAATATTAAAGAGAAACTAATCGAAGGCGACATTTCTCCGCATAAGCACATAGAACCAGACAGCCACACACCGATGTCAGATCGGGTTAGACCAGACAAAACAGGAACAGACAAATCAGACGACGAGTCCAGATGAAACTAAATCAGACCAGACCAAATCAAATCAGATATAAAAAGAGATTAGGTTAGATATACAGAACTGATCAGAGCCGATCAGGTCAAGCCAGATGAAATCAGACTAAGCCAGATCAAATCAGACCAAGCCAGATCAAACAAAACAAGAACAGACGAGAACTATAATAGACAAGATCAGGTCAGATCACATCCGATCAAATCAGATCAGAGAAGAACAGACTGTTCTTTATTCGGTTGGGTTTTTGTTTCGATGAACTGAACCAACTCAGTCATGATTACTTTAAAGCAGATCACCAAAACTAACGAATAGGTTTAGATGAATAAATCTGTGGAGTAACGGGGGTCAGAGGAAGGTAACGGCTCCCCGGGACCCCGGCGCAGCACAAGGGAAAAGCAAGTTTAGCTTTCAGTAAGTAGTAGACCTACACAACAGAAATAAATCGTTTTACTATATCAAAAGATTCAATATATCAAGTTTTAAAATGAGCGCAACTTGGTTTTCAGTTTAAAAATAAAAATGTGAAAAAAATAGTGACTATTAAAGAATCCGCTCAATTCTGTCGGTTCAGAAAAGAAAAGGAAACGAAATATATAGCCTGTCATCTTATAGACCTATGTATAATTATTTATTACTTAAGATTTTGCCAATAATGTCACAATCAATGAAAATAAATTAGCGCTCTTGAGCGAAAACGGTGGCCAGCTTTTGCTGCAAATAAGCCTACGCCTATGAAACAAAATATTTATTGCAGTCGTTTATTAACGCAGCGCTATAGGAACTACTCCGAAATTTCGCCATAGCACAAAGCACTGTAGAGTACTACACCGTGTCCCAATAAATCGAGACCCCTTTTTATAATGTGAATAAAACAGGCAAATCTTAATCAATTTTCAAAATTTTAAAACTGTTTTTATCCTGAGATAATTATCTTACATTGATTCAAATATGAAGTTTCTGGCATGAATATTGACGTCACAATTACGTCATTTGCATCAGAGAATTCATATGTTAACTACCGAACACAACTTTTTCGGTACTTAACAGTGGAATTCTCTGATGCAAATGACGTAATTGTGACGTCAATATTGATGCCAGAAACTTCATATTTGAATCAATGTAAGATAATTTTCTCAGGATAAAAACAGTTTTAAAATTTTCAAAATCGATTAAGATTTGCCTGTTTTATTCACATTATAAAAAGGGGTCTCGATTTATTGGGACACAGTGTATGTATTGATAACTAGGCTACATAATTCAAACATGAAAGCATTACGGTTCCTAATTTTGAAACTCGAAGCATAAAATAAATTTTGAAGGAGACCATAGATAGACTATTATAAAAAGCGTTGTTCCTTTCTCGTGATCCGTTTTATCGCAAGGTTAATCGCAATTAGGCCAACTCCTAATCGTACAGAGTCTAAGATCAATCGCGATTAACTTTGTAATTTTTAAACAGTGCGCAATATATTATAGGCTACAGTACTATTATAAGCCTATAGCTAGAAACGATCAAAAATCAGCCTGAAATTTTTAAGGAGCATATAATTAAATCATGCTCTTTGCGCTGTGACCCTTCCCTCGTCCCAAAGGTCATCTGATTTTGTCGACGTTGAATACGGAGAAAAGGAATTGCCAATAGAATATTTGACAGTTCGCTCGCAGTGGACCAGTCGCGATACGGCTTCTGTCTGACAGCATGGAGATGAGCAAATACGCTGGCTGTTGACAGTTCCTTGGACGATTGCAACATTGCATGTGTAGGCACATGTGCACGCATATTATACATGAATAAGTCTATACGCAAAGTATTACGCATATTATGCGGCATATATATATATACATGTATAGCCTATGTCTATATATGCCTGTATACAGACATATAGGGTGGCTTAATAATAATAAAATGTTCCAAGGGTACAAATGCAATTTCCCCCCCCCAAAAAAAAATTCCCCCAAACACTTTAGATATTTCTATGAAATTAAAAGAGCTTATAGAGCCTACAGAGGAAAGATTTCCAAACAATCACTGAAAATTGAACCTTGGAATTTTCGTTTCTTTAGGACCCATGCATGCTTCAAAGTTACAGCTGAATAGAACATTCTTTTCCAATTTCCAAATTTCCGCAGAAGAACGTTCGAATGTCTTTAATTCTTCAAGAGTTTCTTACAGATGGTAGCACCCAAATGATACGACCTCACTACAAGCTGTAGAGAAGCCGTTTATGAAACAAGCTGTCAATATTCGGAGATATTTTGGAGATATTCTACTCTAAATCCATGGGAACGGAACAACTGTTCTGTAATAATATTCGATAGCATCGCTGTATGCATCGGGTCATTCACCGAATCGTCGCGCATTAACGGATTTGCAATTCTCTTTCAAAAGCCATCGATTAGTGTATTTCAAAAGTCAGCAAAACCAGAATGATCGGGAAATCAAAATCGATAGCATGCTGTCATGGAGTTTATAAAAAAACTATTGATCGAGTAATTGGTTCAGATGCTGGCTGTAATAGGCTACCTAAGTGCCAATCTCTACATGCTGACGCCTCTGAAGGTTAACTGGAAGAGATTGCTTTGAAAGAGACATGCTGTGGTAAATTCAGAATAGTTTTGTGTGTCACTGTGTTGCCTTGGCAGTGGCACAAAGCTAACGTGCAGAAAATAATTGTTTCTCGTTCGGAACAGTTTAGATCTATCAAACAATTAGGCTAAGAAGACCATAATAAAACCTAGCTGTTAAGCTTGAAATAGTAGAGTTTACATCATGTATATAATGATTGGAATATTATGTGTTTATAATGTTATATTGATGCGTGAAACAGACATTGTTGAAAGAAGTCGTGGAACACAATCTTTAATTTATAATCAAGTTTCTGTCTTCATTAGCCGCCACGCTATCTGCAATGTACGTCATGGCAATTTGACGAAAAATGTCTATCAACACAATTCAACATACTTAGGTCTACCTCTCATCCATCCGACTATAATAAAATTACTCATTTTACGTTATCAGGAGAATCTAAGCTTTCATCCCGCATCGCCTTGCTATTAGCTGGAAAACCGATATAAAAATTAATATCTAAAAAGGAGAATGATAGGCCTACATTATTTTACAAGTCTAAAGGAATTCGCGTTTCATAGGCTACAACATGTCCTAAATCATTCCTTTCTCGTCGACCATCTCATCAGTTACATGAGTTCAAGGGCGGATACAGAAACTTTGGACGGGGGGGGGGCAAAAATTCTTGGCCTTGGGTCTGGAAAAATTTTTCTTTCGCACCCGCCAAAAAGGTTGATGACCTTTTTTTAGCCATCATTACCTCCAGATCCTTGGAAATACACCAAATTGTAAGCTTCTTGAAACCAAATGGGAGGGGGCCACGATACATGGGCATTTCTAAATGGGGGCTATGGCCGAATTGACCCCCCCCCCCCTTTGATCCGTCCCTGCATGAGTTCCTGCTTTTAAATTTTTAAATCGTCCTTCAAATGTGATTTACATTGATTTATTTTTACATTGATTTACATTTACATGTCCAATCGCATAAATATGCATCGATCAAGACACAAAGATTCAAATTCATGAGTTTGTGCACTTCACAACGCGGTGGCTTGTAATCAACTGAATTTGCAGCAGACAACGTGCGCTACTTGGAACCATTGATCTCTTTCTCCACCAATTCAATCGCCATTGCATAATCCCGTGAGAGGAACAAATGCAACACTGCAATTTATGAGAAAGCTTAGCAAATTTAATGAGAAACTTTTATATCAAACCATCTAGAGCCCAAATACTTGTGGACAATTAAATACCTGGTGATAAACCACAAGCCATATATATAGCCAATAAGCGGACAAAATTAAATTATTACCTTTAAACCCTTTGGCGAAATTGTCTGGTCGTGATCAAAAATAATAAATTATTAACCCTTTAATGCCGGAGGGTATAGGATTTTCCATACCATTTGCTACCATCTCGGCATTAAAGGGTTAAAGGAATGTTTCCAAACGAGACAGTCTAGGTCTCTAGGACTCTAGGGTTCTAGCTACAGAAACATTCAAGGTTACGCTGGCATTAGTTTCAAAATGTATTGTAGGCTATAAACTAACTGACTTAAAGAAGAAAGTGATATTCATACGTAGCCTACATGTATGTAAACGAGCCAAGTGTATGGACAAGAACGAATTGTGTAATTCATAGATCTTTCTTCAAAGCTGGCAAAATCCATTGATTTCAGTTAAAGTTCTTTACGAATGTAGCCAGTCGGGCGCCTAGAGGTCGAAAGGTCGAGAAAAGGTGTTACATACCACAGATGGCCGACATTATAACGGCGGCGCATGTGCATAAGTTGGGCGCAGGAAGGAACTCAAGAAACATGAGGTGTAAAATAATGGCTGTCAACGAACTTAGACAAATTTTGATGGATTCAAAAGAAACTGGCATATATATTATGTGCGTATATGTAAGCCGACATATAGACTTTATTATGTATGTAGGTGTGTCAGAGGCGGATCCGGGGGGCCAATCCGGCCATGCCCCCCCCCCATTTAAAATTGCCATGAAACGTGGCCCCCTTCAGGTTTGAAATTAGTAATAGGAATAGTGGTGTCATGGCATATTGGCCCCCCACCCCATAGAGAAAATTGCATTGCACGTGCCCCCCCCCCCGAATTTGGGTTTCAGGTGGAGGATGAAAAGTACTTTTTCCTCAGCCAAAGACCGATGACTAAAAACAGGTCACAAACTTTTTTGGCGGATGAAAAGTACTTTTTCCATCAACTCTTTTGGGAGCGACCAACGACGAACTTTTTTTCCTGTCCAAAGATCAAAGATTTTTGCACCCCCCCCCCCCTTGAAAGAGTTATGGATCCGCCACTGAGGTGTGTAGCCTGTAGGCCTATGTACTATGTATGCATGTATGTATGTATGTATGCATGTATGTATGTATGTATGTATGTATGTATGTATGTTTGTATGTTTGTATGTATGTGCACTTGTTATAGCGCCTCTTCGAGCTCGCTACTCAGAGGCGCTCCCGACTACAGAGCGTACACTGCATCGTAGTTTCACGCCGCAGCGCCGAGCAATTACAAGTGAAGGACTTGCTCAAGGTCCGTACGCTCGCGTTATTTTCCATGATCCGAAATCGAAATGAAGAAGGAGGAAGAAGGGATAACAATTATTATTATGCCCTTCCGCAGTTGCCATGGATACGCATCTCTACTGTTTGCCACCTTTGACTCAAGGCTTTCACACAGCGGCTGCAGCGTGATTAAGGAATGATCCCTAGCTTCTGCCTAATGGACAATTGATCCCTTGCAGCGACTTAGCTCTTACTGGACCGCTGCAGCAGCCGTGGTTCTTTCAACGTCTTTGTGTTCGTCCTGATCCTGTTGGCTCTAATAACCTGCCGCGAGGCTCACTTGCTTATTGCATTCATACATACACATGCTTGCGTCCTTTCTATATTCGTGCACTTATAGTATATAGGCCTACATATATTTTTTTATTTCAATATGTATTTACCTTAGGCCTATATATAGGCATATATATATACACTGTGTCCCAATAAATCGGGACCCCTTTTTATAATGTGATTAAAACAGGCAAATCTTAATCGATTTTCGAAATTTCAAAACTGTTTTTATCCTGAGATAATTATCTTCCACTGATTCAAATATGAAGTATCTGGCATTAAAATTGACGTCACAGTTACGTCATTTCCATCAGAGAATTCAAATGTTAAGTACCGAACACAACGATTTTTGTTGACACTTGGTTTCGATATGTAAATTAACGACGTCATTATGACGTAATTTTTTAGTGAGGGCCGTTCATAAATTACCAATTTGTAGATAATTATCTCAGGATAAAAACAGTTTTGAAATTTTGACAATCGATAAATATTTGCCAGTTTTATTCACATTATAAAAAGGGGTCCCGATTTATTGGGACACAGTGTATATAGCAAGCTTACATGCGATGTTTCTATACCAGCGTCGGTGGAGCTTCTATATACTGCAGTACACACCCTGGGGCGCATTTGTCCACGTATATTATATACACTGTACAGCATTCCGCGCTTGTGGATGCAGAGCAGAGAACAATTGGTTTTTGTGATGAGTTACTTAGCAGGCGATGCTACAGCAGCAGCAGCGCAGTTCATCCGACACGTTGCATAAAACACTGTATAGTATACATTGTATACGCTATATGTATATGCATGGATAATTCATTATACAGTGTTTGGAACACTGACCTGTCAGGCATGCAGTACTATATATACTATATTATGTAAGATCTATAATATGCGGATCATTTCCTCAGCATATGAGAAGTCATCATCGGAGTCATATCATGCATGATATATTGATCATGTTGAGAGTGGTTGAAAATATATTCAGCCGGAAACACGGTTCTCGTTTTATTTTTCTTCTTTCGTTGAGGAACGGACAGAAACGTCTCTGCTGGTTCCCTGCAGCTTGAAAACTCGGATTTAGGTGCAGTCGGATTAAATTATTATATCCGTAGCCTATATATACCATCAAATAATATATCTGCAATAACATAATATTGGCAAAGTGGTTCGCTGCAGTAGGCGATTGATTTGAGCACTCGTTGTGGAAGGCGGAATGCACGTGCCGAGGTGGGGTGGAGTGGGGCGGGGGGTGGCGGTCGCGGGAGGGTGGCTCAAGTCATTCGCGAACGAATATTCAGCGCCATCGATCGATGCTTAGTAATCGAACAATGAAATTATAATAACAATTGTAGTAGTAGTATGTAGTAGTAGTAGTAGTAGTAGTAGTAGTAGTAGTAGTAGTAGTAGTAGTAGTAGTAGTAGTAGTAGTAGTAGTAGTAGTAGTTACTTACATGTAAGTACATAGTTAACTATGAACTGCAACTGTTAACCGCATGTACTTAAGTATGTTTGTTTCTCTACAAACTTTTGACAATTTAAACTTTTCTGCAAACTGTCATCACCTAATTTGATTTAATTTCCTTCATTTCGGTTATCTGGGTTAATTTTTCGGTTCTATGGCAATTACCCCCTGGACAATTACCCCCCGGACAATTACTCCCGGACAATTACCCCCGGGGACAATTACCCCCCGGACTATTGCCCCCTGGACAACTACCCTTCGTGCCAATTACCCCCCGGACAACTACCCCCCGTACCAATTACCCCCCGGACAATTACCCACCCGTGCCACAGTGTGAGCCTGTTCTCTCACGCGTTAATCTCTTTACCAGTCTCTTTGTATTTGTCAGACATTCAGCCATAACTCTATCAATAAAATTTAAATACACGCACCAATTACCCCGTGCCAAAAACTAAGTCCGTGTCATGTTAAACGCCTGCCTAATTAAATATTTCAATGTTATTGATAAAGTTATGACTTTAGTTAGCATAATAACTAAGCAAGGTTAAGAGCAACTCCACGAATATAGGCAAGTTATTTTCAAATGTTCTAGAAAAATACTAAATCAAATCAAATTTAAAACGGTCCTACGGTCCTAAGCTAACGTGTGAAAAAGATGAAACGTTAAAAAAAACTCAAACGTTTTAAACGCTTGCTAAAAAAATATTTAAATGCTATCGATAAAGTTCTGCCTATTTTCGTACTCAAACGAAACGACACCATCTTGCTAAATTCTTGGGTTTCTTCTGTTTCTATGCCACAGTAGAGTTAATTTAGGATAGGCTTAGGCAGCGGTGAACGTCTGACAAATAGGCTACAAAGAGACTGGTAAAGAGATTAACGCGTGAGGGAAAAGGCTCACACTGTGGCACGGGGGGTAATTGTCCGGGGGGTAATTGGTACGGGGGGTAGTTGTCCGGGGGGTAATTGGCACGGGGGGTAGTTGTCCGGGGGGTAATTGTCCTGGGGGGTAATTGTCCGGGGGGTAATTGTCCAGGGGGTAATTGTCCTGTCACCAATTTTTCTTGTGAATGTTTTACTTGGTTGACCCTCCCCAGCGGGATGTCCATCTCTTTATGCCCCCCACCTTTGTAGCCAATGCATGGACATTTTATGCCCCCCACCTTTGTAGCCAATGCATGGACATTTTATACTTTTTTGTCATCTTGTTTCTGGTTGCATCAAAGTAAATTGAAGTTAATTGAATGGGACATGCAGATAGAAGACCATGGTACGGGCGAAATGTGGCTCAACACAATTTTATAACCTTTTCTTGTGTTCATCAGCCGGACATTCTCCTGCACTAGTGACTCTACATATATACCGTAAAATTATTTTAAAGGTTTTTGTCATTTATCCGAAGATTTAGTTTCCTTAATTTCCGGGGATTTTGTTGACTTTTTTGACAGGCAGCATTCTCGCAGACTTGTTTATCGGTAGAGGCCGTGTCAATTTCGTGGCCAATTGCCTAGTTTATCCATCTGCCCTTTTGCTGCTTGAACGAATGCAACAAGTGACAGCTATAAGACAGGCTCATCAAGGGTTGACTGAGGATCGGGGTAGATTGGATGTCACACAAAAGACTGTCATAAAGAGACGGTACAACGGCAGCGACGGTGGTCGGGTTAAAAGACTGTAATGGACAATTTTCTTTTTTCTCATCCAATCAACATCTTCTTCTTCTCGTCGTCTTCTTCTACAATTGCCTCAATCGTATGGCATCGTCGTCCACTGTCGGTGTTGACAGACAGATGACCATGCCAGATGACCATGCCAGATGACCATGCCAGCAGATGACCATGCCAGATGACCATGCCAGATGACCATGCCAGATGACCATGCCAGAAGATGACCATGCCAGATGATTATGCCAGATGAGCACGCCAGATGATTATGCCAGATGACCATGCCAGATGACCACGCCAGCAGATGACCATGCCAGATGACCATGCCAGATGACCATGCCAGATGACCATGCCAGATGACCATGCCAGAAGATGACCATGCCAGATGACCATGCCAGAAGATTACCATGCCAGATGATTATGCCAGATGACCATGCCAGATGACCACGCCAGCAGATGACCATGCCAGATGACCATGCCAGATGACCATGCCAGATGACCACGCCAGCAGATGACCATGCCAGATGACCATGCCAGAAGATGACCATGCCAGATGATTATGCCAGATGACCATGCCAGATGACCACGCCAGCAGATGACCATGCCAGATGACCATGCCAGAAGATGACCATGCCAGATGATTATGCCAGATGACCATGCCAGATGACCATGCCAGAAGATGACCATGCCAGATGATTATGCCAGATGACCATGCCAGATGACCATGCCAGAAGATGACCATGCCAGATGATTATGCCAGATGACCATGCCAGATGACCATGCCAGAAGATGACCATGCCAGATGATTATGCCAGATGACCATGCCAGCAGATGACCATGCCAGATGACCATGCCAGAAGATGACCATGCCAGATGATTATGCCAGATGACCATGCCAGATGACCATGCCAGCAGATGACCATGCCAGATGATTATGCCAGATGAGCACGCCAGATGAGCACGCCAGATGACCATGCCAGCAGATGACCATACCAGATGACCATGCCAGATGACCGTGCCAGATGACCATGCCAGATGACCATGCCAGATGACCATGCCAGATGACCATGCCAGATGACCATGCCAGATGACCATGCGAGATGACCATGCCAGATGACCATGCCAGATGACCATGCCAGATGACCATGCCAGATGACCATGCCAGATGACCATGCCAGATGACCACGTCAGATGACCATCCCAGATGACCATGCCAGATGACCACGCCAGATGACCATGCCAGATGACCACGCCAGATGACCATGCCAGATGACCATGCCAGATGACCATGCTGCATGGACTAATGATCTAACCAAGAAACCGGACGATCGGTCATTTGTGTCTTGTCACCATCGTCTCGTTTTTATGACCAAGTCGTCGACGCTTTTTGCATCAGCAGCAGTGGCCAAAGGAATGGACGGTGTTATAATTATAGACTGGAGGCATTCGCTGAATCAAACGAGTTGCGTCTTCAACGGCTGTTACCGTATATCTTCTTTTGCAATCACGCGTAGGGTCCATGTCCTATGAAAATATCGCCTCCAGCCATCTATGTTATTCCTCTTATTACCGTATGTGTGCATAACGGGGTATGTGCATAACTTCATAAGATGCAATATATAATGTGCGGTAATTGGTCTATTTAGCCTGTGGCATTCATGTCTTAGGATTTAGCGACTGTTGTCGTTTCATGGGTCATTGGAGGGTAGCCCCTCGCGAGAGTAAAAATAGCTCTCAGTGGTAAGTAGGCTATACTATCAAAACAAAAAATGCATCATTAAATTTAATAATTCAACATATTACAGTTTAAAATGAGCATAGCCTGGTTTTTCAGTTTGAAATGTGGCAAGAATAGTGAGTTAGTGACTGCCAGGAACCCGCTCTATTGGCGCGTCGATTCAGAAACAAACAGGAAATGTTCAAGCCCGTTTAGTAACTAAATTACTTGTATACGGTGACTTCATTGGCGCATTGTCCAATGCATGAACTTTTATTATAATTGTTATCTGTGTAACGCACAAGTCATTATTATTTCATCGCTGGAAATAGACCTGTCTCTGGTTTAAAAATCAACTTTCCTACATTTTACTTGCACGCATTTCAATTCACCAGTCTGTGATCCGGCAAGCTTATTCAGCGCTTTTCAGCTTAGAATTTACCAAATTGGTCGCAATCAATAAAGAGAAAATGGCTTTCTAGGACTTATGCTGCAAATATGAAATAATTATTTTATTAGCTTTAATGTCAACGAATTAACTCGCTTCTTAGAAATAGGCTACAAAATAATTTCCTAGAAGGACCTATTACCCAAGATTAATTTTGCGATGAAAAGTTTAATTAGTATACGCTACACACTGTTACACAGGACTCGTAAACGAACGATCAAAGGTCAACTATAAAATGAAACAGAGATTAGCCTAAGTCTTCATGATGAACGCCTAGACCCTTCGAGCGTAGCAGAATAAAATTATAATTTTTGACGCCCGAAGACAATTGTAACAAGCATCGTTTCGCGATAGCCGTAGACTTTAAAATTTTTTGACACTGTGGTAAAGGTAATTTATTATTATTTGTTGAAAATCTCCATCTTAATCTTTAATATTTTATGTCATTTTAGAATATGCCGAACGTAACTTGTTGCTTGTTGGCAAAAACTGAATAAAAATCACATAATGTTCGTCTATCTAACATAACCTACGAGGGTCTGAGAATGTTTTATGCAGGGCTTAAAGTGTGGCTGGACGGTCATGGACGGCGTCCAGGCACTTATTTTCAAATATCAACGCCGTCCTGCCACTTATTTGGACAGCAAAACCTGGAGAAGTGATGAGCGTCCAGGCACTTCTTTTTCAAGACTTTAAGCACTGGTTTTATGACAGCTTATGATGGCATCACAAGGACCTATATGAAGGTCCACCTCGTAGCTGCTCTGCAAGAACCAACGACTTAAAAATGTCGCAGGCTTCTGATGAAGAAGTCTCAAATCAGCTACGTGAACACCTGAAGTCCATTCTCTTCGTTAGCGACGACACTGACATGTTTGTAGATATGAATAACTTTTGACATAATAAAAACTGATTTTAAAATGTCTTACTTTTGGTCGAAATATCAGCAAAAAAACCCGTTAGTGGGTTATTTATTTTGCCCATGCACCCTGTAATCATTTATGACATGGAATCGATGGTGGAATTTTCGCTGAAATAATTATCAGCTTCAAATTCTGATTCCACCGATACCACGTTAATTTTATGATTGTTACCATTAATTTTATTATTCAGGTTTTCTGCATGGCTGTCATGCTTACCCTACTATATTCGTTAAATAATTTAGTGCTTATTCGTCTGTGTTATAAGACGAAGTCATAATGAACTATAACAAAACGAGCTGCATCTATTCTAGAATAATACGACCGCCCGTAGGCTATGTATGCTCTGACGCTGGATGTCCAGTAGGCTACATTTGAATTAGTCTGTTTCATTTCGGGACCTGGGAAACGTATATATAAAATTATGGTGCGATTTTATGGAAATGAGGGACATTTCCATCACTAATTCAGACCATGTCCTACAGGAGGTCCGGAGTCGGACATCCCAGCGGGACCTTCTTTACCGCCACTCAGTATAGTCTGGACGGTGTGATGCATTTGAATTGAAACCACTCAAAGAGAGAAAGAGAGAGAGAGAGAAAGGCACAGCTAGTCACCGATCGAAGTCACTATATATATGTATATATAATATAAGCTTATATAACATATATATATATATATATATATATATATCGATGCTGCTGTAGGGACATGGTGTCATGGTTGCCCCGTCAAAATTGAACATTGCACTCAACTCATCAAATATTTATAGTTTAAATAAAACGATCGTCAAACCGATCATTCATTTGCTTGCAATATGCATGTATTATATATATATATTATATACATGTATATAATATATATATAGACCTCTATGTCTGTGTGTAAATATATATATCGGCCATTATGTGAGCCCATGGGTATACTACATAGCTCCGAAAATCACAGTTCCGAAAATCAAAGCTCCGAAAATCAAAGCTCCGAAAATCACATTTCCAAAATTCAAAAGATTATATACTTCAAAGCTCCGAAAAGTCAAAGCTCCGAAAATCAAACCTCCGAAAATCAAACTTCCGAAAATTGCTGAGAGTTTTTAGTGGTCGGACTTGAAAGAGCAGGAATTTGAATCGCTTTTGTTTGACCAAGAATCAAAGGGGGCTAGCTTTGGTGTGCTTGTGAAACTGCAGCGAAGTTCAATTGCTTAGAGCTTTATTAAACGTTCCTCAGCATTAGACTGTTACGCATCAGCGATTACCATGGCTTGAGTGATTCGAAATGTAAAAGCTCATTTAAACTTTAAATTTTATTATTATAATAAAATATAAACTGACGGACACAATAAAACTTTGGATACAATAGTGTAATATTAAGAATAATGTTATATAAGTTCTCTGGAATATAATATTAATATTATTATATTGGCTCTTACAATATTCAACAAGAATGTCAGAAGAACACAAGACTGTCACTATTGTTATACATAAATCCTAAATGTGCCCGTTATGCAGCAAAATGTAGTTTGACAAGGTCTCCGATGATTGAACGACACACAGGGCAACGTAGCCCTCCAGGTTGAGCAGCTACTCCTGGCTCACCCATCACACGGCGCAAACAAAAGCTAGGTCAAACAAAGCTAGCCCCCTTTGATTCTTGGTCAAACAAAAGCGATTCAACTTCCTGCTCTTTCAAGTCCAACCATTAAAAACTCTCTGCAATTTTCGGCAGTTTGATTTTCGGAGGTTTGATTTTCGGAGCTTTGACTTTTCGGAGCTTTGACTTTTCGTAGCTTTGACTTTTCGTAGCTTTGATTTCTCAACAGTTAACTTTCGGAGCTGTGATTTTCGGAGCTTTGATTTTCGGAGCAATGCAGTGCACCCGAGCCCATAGACCTATTCGGAGCGGCTCAGCCCTGCATGTAGGCCAGTATAAAGGCATAAATTAAAATCGAGAAGTGCGGACCACGGCTGCATAGGACCTATACCTATACGTCTTCACTATCAATAGCTAAGCCTCTGGATTTTCGTCAGACAGATCGGCAAATTGTTGTTCGCTCATTAGAAGCTACATTTTGAGCTACGCCTACACCCTATAGGACTCCACCAGGATCGTTCCTTACTAAACTTAAAGCTGTTCTTTTTGGGCGCGCTGGAGTCGGGAGTGCCTCTGAGTAGTTTCTTTTACTTGAAGGAGCGCTATATAAATGTCCGAATGAATGAAAATGCCGATGAGACGTCACTTATTAGAAACGATGAAGTCGTCACGAGTGATGACAGCTAATTTCGAAGCTCATTTATTTTTCGTTCTTTTTAAGCGCCGCAATAGAAACTCAACACTCCAAGAGACCGATCTGTAATTTACCGAAGGCTTACGTTTTATCAGAAATTATTTACCAGAGGCACAGGCTAAACGAATCGTCAATAAATCAGATGTGACTGCTACATACATGTATTATATATATAGGCCTATAGTATATATACACAGGGCCGGCGCCAGAGTATTTGGCACCCTAGGCGAACCTGTCGCACTGCGCCCCCCCCCCCCCCCGCCCACGGCAACTAAGATTGATTTAATATTAACTTTCACAAGGGAATGCTATGGTGCCTTTTGTTTTAATTCGTAATTGCATTCAATAGAAAGAAGAATAGAATAGAACATGTGTAATCTATATAATGGTATATTTGTTTAAACCGGTAATGTAATTTCAGAACTTCATTTTTCGCGCTTTTGCTTTAGCAAATGTAGAAACGAGTTCCCCCAGTTCAATGTCTTTGGCAATGTCATGTTCAATTGAGAGAGTATATATCTATAGGCTAGCTAGTCCAACAAGTCTTTCCTGCAGCATGGACGTTCGCAAATATGTTTCTATCAGTTTGAGCTTAGAGAAGCTTCGCTCATCCTCCCAACCCCCCTTCCCCTCTTCGCGCCTCCCCTCCATCTCCTCCCCTCCCCTTGCCCCTCCGCCATCCCCCTCTCAGTCCCATTCCCTCCCTCTCTCTGCCTCCCTGCATCTCTCCCTTCTCCATCCCTCCACTCCGGTCCCTCCCCTCCCTCTTTGTCCAGCTCCCTCCTTTCCTCCCTCACACCGTTCCTTCCCGACAGCGACATATGCGCTATCGCGACTTTTGGGCGACTCTACAACGTGATTTCGCGGCAAAGAGTTTGCGAAATGTGCCAACCCTGATCATCTCGCGACTTTTGGGCGACTTTACGACGTGATGTCGCGACAAAAACCTTTTCGAAATCTGGCAACCCTCATGGACGTTGAGAAGTGTATAATTTCAAAATGGCGGTCGAATGGAATTCAAAGTTCTCTTTCTGTGGAAAAGATTGCGTTTTTCGGAAAAAAGCATAATACAACACGGTTCTATTGGAATGGAAGGTTTTGTAAAATTTTCAAAACAATCGGTCCGTCAGTTTTCGAGAACACTCATTACAAACTGTTGGAAAGTTTCATTTTTATTTATATAGATTTACACCGTTTACACGCCAGATTTTGATTTCGAAATGACGTCACCGGATGTGGCGTTATTTTCTATAACGCCAGTAAGTAAACTAGTGATCAAATTTATAGGCCTACTATGCAATTCGTTTCATCTATCGGGAAAAAATAAAATGTAATATATTGCAATAAAACTTTAAATATTAATATAAATTAACTATAAATTAAAAACTAAAAATTCCATGTTAGTGCCGCCCCAGAAATTTGCCGCCCTAGGCGGCCGCCTAGTTCGCCTAGTGGTTAAACCGGGCCTGTATATACATATTATTATACATATTATATATATGCATATTATATATACATGTTATATATATATTACATGTATTTAGAAAGATGCCATTGAACGTCAGTAAGTCGGAATTTGATGAATGGCGCTCCTGCCGCTCCATGGCCAAAACCCCGAGGCCCGTGTAAAAATCCATGAAATCATTTAACAGAGATAGTGAAGCAGATTGTTGGAGCGTGGACAAACAGGACAGTTGCACCCACGCCAGGAGCAGAGAGAGAGACAGGCAGAGAGAGACAGAGACAGACCGACAGAGATGGACGGAGACAGAGAGACAGAGACATAGACAGATACAGACAGAGACAGACAGAGACAGACTGAGACGGACGGAGACAGAGAGGCAGAGACATAGAGACAGACAGACAGACAGACATACAAACAGAGAGAGAGAAAAGACAGAGAGTGAGTGAGACAGACAGACATACATACATACAGACAGACAGACAGACAGACAGACAGACATACAGGCAGAGAGACAGACAGAGAGGAATGTGGAAACGAAAAACAGAAGAAAAACACAGATAGCTATAGTCTATAAGCTTATAGGCTACACTGTGCTACAGGCAGAGAAAGAGAGCAATCATTATTCTGTGTCACTGTCATCTAGCTTTTTGTGTAACTTAGAGCGCCTCTGAGTAGATATCTTGAAGGGGCGCTATATAAAATCTCAGAATGAATGAGTGAATGAATGAATTATATCATCCTTCGACTCAATTATCTTCTTGCTTTCTCTCCCTCTCTCCTTAATTCTACACTCTTCCTCTATAAACAGACGAAAGAAAACGTTCCAGCGGTCCAACATAATTATGGCTCCCCTATCATAGACTTGATAATCAAGAGGGTGGACCTGCAGGGGTGGTTAATGTCTGGCGAGTTTGGTGGCCATTCATCCTTGCCACGGAATTGAATTTACTGCAATTGATGGCGACGCCAAAACTTTACCAACGCCATGACTTATGGCCTATAATTATTATAGGAATCTTATAGAAATAGAGTAGAAAAATAGGCGAGGTAGAGAAGATGAGAGTAGAAGGATGGATGGATGACAAGTGACGCAAAAAGTTATAATATGGCACAGAATAATTATAGATCTATAGGCCTATAGGATTATAGGCCTATATTATATATATATATATAATAATTATATATATATATATATATATGAACATATTTCGACGAATACAGCACATGGAAGAACGTTGGAAGAGTTTAGAAACTAATGTAACGTAAAAAAGAATCGATATTTCGCATCTAATGTAATTTTGCCCATTATTCACCAACGCCATAACTTATAGTAACGCTCTGTGCTGTTCACCGGTCGCGTATATATAGCCTACTGTAGGAATAGGTAGTGTATACATTGATTCATTAGGAATAGGTGTTTTTTGTCGTTTTTCTATTTTTTAAATTAGAAAAGCGAAGTTTCCCCGTTTTTTTAATTTCATTTTCATTGTTCTTTTTCAACATCTATGGGTATAATTAAAGACAAATATAAGAGAAGATGATAATTATGTTCACGTCAAATCAAATACTCATCAGGCTGCACTTCAAAACATAACATTGCGTTTTCACGACCTGACAATCCGATTGTATGGTAAATTGCTTAAAGTAAGTTAGTTGTCCCTATATGGTTCGAACGTCCACAGTGCTGCAGAAAAGCTTCGCGATTGTCGGTCCAATTAAGTTACCCATAGCATTCTCCGTAATGAACTTCCTTTTCTTTCTTTACTCTTTTTCCGCAAGCGTTTGAAAACCATTCTCTTTGATTGTGGTTTGGTGTCAGGTCGGGAGCGCCTCTGAGGAGTTTCTCTTGAAGTGGCGATAGAGGTCTAAATAAATTTACGATTACGATTTGATCACAAATCTCTCTGATTTCAATGCGTCGCAGTAGATAGGTCTGATACTACATCAGATGATACTTCTAGCTGAGAGATCGATGGCCTTTGTCGGCATTGGATGGCCCTTAGGGTATACCACGATTCCAGCATAAACCTTGCGGTATAGTTGGGCGAAGTGCATAACAAAAGCTATTTGCTTTGGTTTTTTACTGCTGCGGCGATTTTTGTGCAAACAGATTGTCCAGCACTGACCGGCCAAGCGTGCAAAGAAACAGCCAGACAGACAAACGGACAGACAGAAAGACAGACAGAGAGACAGACAGAGAAAAGACAGACAGACAGAAAGACAGACAGAGAGGGTCAGTCTCAGTCGAGTTGTAGGTCACTTGGCAAACAAACTATACGGTTTCAACGGTCGAGCCGTGCAGGCATAAACAACAAGGACGGGCAAGCCATGATTATACGCTGCTGCTGCTGCGGGGTCTAATCTAGGTTCTGCAAACAGCACAAAAACCGACGACGAAGAAGAATCCTTCAATGAATCGAGAATCTAGATAACTCCGATGATGCAGGCATGCAAACACACCATCAGACACAGACGGATGAACTGACACAAGCAAACGTACACACATCCACAGACAGACAGACAGACAGCCAGATATACAGACAGACAGACAGGCAGACACACAGGCGTACAAACATTGGACACGATATACTTTTGCGATAACCTAATAGCCGAGAAAGCAGAAGAGATGGCCATCGTATTCACGCGTCAGATGGCCAATGCCAGGAATAATGGCGGCAAATAAACGAAACTTTCTGTGTGTGTGCGTGTGTGTGTGCGTGTTTGTGCGTGCGTGCGTGTGCGTGCGCATGTGTGTGTGCGTGTGTCTACCTTAATTATTATGCTCTGCAATCAACAGATCCCACTACTGGCGCACGCGGCCCACTACTAGGGGCCCTTGCAGCGGTATGGCCGCGTTACGGCGCCATATAAATTGTCGTTGTTGATATTATTACTGAAGCAATCAGCATGCACTCTAATCCATTTATATAGCGCCACTTTGTAAACCGGTGTCATAGACCGAGTTACGTTGAATCTGTGCTCTAATTCGGTCATATATTTTAAAGCTGTATTAAATTGGAGATCCATCCAGGTCATTGGCCGTTTTTAATTTTTCCGTTTCATATTCATTTCATTTTATTGCTTCAAAAGCCCCAACATGCGCCACGATGTTAAGTATAACAGTAACTGTTGTGAACGCGATTAATGTGTTTCAGGGACTCATCCAGAGAGTTGAATCATGTGAATGGCTGCAGACGCTTGAAGATAGGCTACCGTAATCCTGTAATATGACTTTATTAGGGTAACCAAGTTGGTAGCAATTTCGTTTGAAACCATAAAACGACCAATAGTTAACGCAATTAGGCTACTAATAATCATGGACGTTCGCAGCCGGGCGCAAGGGGGCGCAAGTGCGCCCTCCTGGATTTTTCGCATAGTTGCACATAAATTTACATTATTTGGTTGTGATTGTTACAACGCGATTTTCAATGTGATTATCGATTCGTTCCACAAGTTGAACCTATATATTATCTTTCTTTGGGCATATAACGCATATTCCCTATAGGCTATAGGATTCTCTCGTGGTAACATGGAAATTCAAACTGTTACCCATTAAATTTAGACCATGTGACAATTATTTAAAAGTTTGCGCCCCCTAGAAAAATTCATGTGGACGCCCATGCTAATAATTATACTAACAAATCTCTGCACATGTAAAATCATACAGCTAAAATTATTTGGGATCTTGGTATAGGGTATGATTAGGCAAGCAGGTCTATAGGTATAGTTGGTGACGATAGAAATGATTATGCATGCGTGCCATGATGATGATGATGATGATGATGATGATGATGATGATGATGATGATGATGATGATGATGATGATGATGATGATGATGATGATGATGATGATGATGATGATGATGATGATGATGATGATGATGACGACGATGACGACACGCGAGACTCATGCAGTGAAATAAGATTCTGGTTTGGATCTAAATCTAATTAAGCTTCTCTGACCAACGACAGTTCGACCGCCAGCCGTATCTCCCATGGGTCCTCAGGATTTCTCGAGGACAGTTCTCTTGATGCGATTATCTGTGCTGATACCAAACGCATCGTAATTGCGCTATAAAAATCATTGTATATAATAATTATTGGATTAGATTATATTTAATTATACATAATTATATCCGGAGAACAGAGGGAGATGAAGAGCTTCCATAGATCATGAGCGGCTTATGCGTGCTGGGGCATCGCCAAGGCCATAAGTCAAGCAAGTCAATTATATCCGATAGTTATATATTATGCATAAATATATGGATATTCTAAGCATGTACTGTCAGGATACTGGTACACAATGTGTGTGCGAGTAGGCAGGCATGTACATGATGTGCATGTACATTTTGACGAATAAGAAACTGGAGACGTGGCGTGATCATAATATGCGTGGTCAACGTAGAGAGACATCTCTTTTCACAGTAATTAGATTGCTGCGACTCATACATGTATGCGCACCTGAAGATGGCATATTAATCCAATACACTACAGCGCATCGAAGGATCAGTGGGAGGGAAAAACAACAGCAGCAGGATCAGTGGGAGTGAAAAGCAACAGCAGCAGGATCAGTGGGAGGGAAAAGCAACAGCAGCAGGATCAGTGGGAGGGAAAAGCAACAGCACCAGGATCAGTGGGAGTGAAAATCAACAGCAGCAGGATCAGCGGGAGTGAAAAGCAACAGCAGCAGGATCAGTGGGAAGGAAAAACAACAGCAGCAGGATCAGTGGGAAGGAAAAACAACAGCAGCAGGATCAGTGGGAGTGAAAAGCAACAGCAGCAGGATCAGTGGGAGTGAAAAGCACTAGTAGCAGCCGCCGCAACAATACCAACATGGCATCTGTCTGTCTGTCTGTCTGTCTGTCTGTCTGTCTGTCTGTCTGCCTGCCTGCCTGCCTGCCTGCCTGCCTGCCTGCCTGCCTGCCTGCCTGCCTGCCTGCCTGCCTGCCTGCCTGCCTGCCTGCCTGCCTGCCTGCCTGTCTGTCTGTATGTCAGATATATTTCGTGCAGCATCGATATGGATTCCTAGATGACTAAGATGAGGTCATCACTGGCTATAATAGGTTAATAATCGCAGATCATCAACGGTCGCAAGTCAAACACGAGCAGTACCCCCCCCCCCCACCCACTCCCCACAAGAATGACAGGCAGACATGCAGGTGATGGTCGAGGTATCCAAGACATATGCAGGCATACATCTACACAGACATCCCACAAAACTACACGCTGCATAACTATATATTATAGATACTGCTGAGGAACTCGTGGGATATCATTATCCGTATACATATATATCATTCATCTGTTGGAAAGTATGTAGTTCCTGGTACAAATCTTGTTTTTGGCCGGCGTTCTTTCACATTTGCTGGTCCCTTCATCTGAAACTCTCTGCCTCTTTATGTTCGTAACTACCCTAGCGAGACTGTCTTTCGCTCTAAACGGAAAACTTTCCTCTTTGAGTCTGCCTATAGACTAGAGCATAGATAATTTTAATTACCACCGAACTTCAATGTGCACTTCTGAGCTTTGAAAGGAGAGCATTGTCAAATTTCAGTTGTATACATGTATGTATTGTATTGTATTTTACACAACAAAAAACTATACGGTATATACCCAGGCAATAATATACTTGCGGCATATTGCACATACAATGTCAGTATATAATATAATTATATATGTATATATATGTGCATATATATTTATGCATATATATATATATATATATAGGTTTACTGGAGAGTGCAACTTATTTCGGTATAGTTTAATCTCATATTCTCGAATTCGTCTCGAAACTCTAATTGATTTTCGGCGCTAATTCTATCATTTGGTAGTCTATTCTGCAGGCGGCGACGTGTGTCATACGGTAGGTAGGTAGGTAGACCGTAGAGGGAGCGTCCATCGGTTCATTAACGGAGGGGGCGGCTGCGTTTCTCCGCTGCTTCTTCTCTATATGCCTAGGTCTCTTCTAGGTCTTTGCCTCCTCCTTCCCAGCCGATAGTTTCGCCACTGTTCTCCTTCTTTAGCCAATCGATCAGCGGTTGGAAATAGTTGAGAAAGGCACGCGCCTGGAATTCTCTCTCGCCAGTGAACATCTCTAGGACGTCCGGCCAAGGACGACTTGCCCCGAGCCGCAGGACTGACCTAGAAAAACAATAATATACATCAAAAACAAAAAATTATAAAATTAGTTAAAAAACAAAAATAACAATAAAATTGATAAGTCTATATAAATAAAAATTAAACTTTCCAATAGTTCGTTATGAGTGTTCTGGAAAACTAACGAAAAGATTGATTCGAAAATTTTTCAAAACCTTCCATTCCAATAGAACCGTGTTGTATGATGCTTTTTTTTCGAAAAAACGCAATCTTTCCGCAAAAAGTGAACTTTGCAATCCGTTCCACCGCCATTTGCAAATTCAACAAGACCGCACGCTGCCAGATTTCAGAAACGCCTTCACAGTGACAGCGACCAGACGAAACATGAATGAGGTCGCGTGCCGTGACGTCATAAGCGAGTCGTATAATAAACGAATGCGGCCTTTAACCGCTCTCAGGAAGGGACGGTGTGAGGGAGGAAAGGAGCGCAGGGAGCGGGACGAAGGGGGAGGGGAGGCGGAGGGCGAGGTCGAGGGAGAGGGGAAGGGGAGGGGAGGGTACGGGGAGGGGGAAGGGAAGGGGAGGGGGAGGGGAGAGTCTTTTCTGCCACAGCAACGCGTGGCCGGGTACAGCTAGTTAATTATAAAATAATAATATAGTAATAATGACAGTAATATTAATTAATTAATTAATAATAATAAATCAATAATAATGATGAATAAATAATAATAATAATAAGTCGATTCTTACGTCATGTATAATAATAATAATAATAATAATAATAATAATAATAATAATAATAATAATAATAATAATAATAATAATAATAATAATAATAATAAATTAATAATAATAGAGATGGCAGCTACGAAGAAGACTACAAAGTATGCAGGGATCCCCATGTGCACTACACATGATTTTATTCCAGTGGCACTGGAAATCGGGAGTTCTTGTCAGAACTTGGTCGGCGTCTGACCATTGTTTCTGGGGATCCGCAGGAAACATCACGCTTGTTTCAGCGCCTTTCATTTGCACGCAGAATTTCAATGTCTCTGTATTTCGAGGCACGTTTGCACAATTGACCGATGAGGATGACCGTTAACTCCAGAACAACAAAGATTTTATTATTGTTTTTAAAACCTCGTGCGAGAATAAAATAATAATAATAACAGCAACAATAATTGTCAATAATAATAATAATAATAATAATAATAATAATAATAATAATAATAATAATAATAATGATAATAATAATAATAATAATAATAATAATAATAATAATAATAATAATTGTCATATAATAGGATAAGTTAAATATTTTTAATAAACGAGAGCTGCAGGCTGAAAGACAGTGAAGGTGATAACGGCGCATATATACCTGAGTCTATCTCCGGCTGGTTTCGAACGGTAGATGTCGCACGTGTGCAGTGGTCCCTTGTGTCCGGCCAACTGACAGAGTGTCTCCTGGAACTGGAACTGACCAATGAAGCTGAAGAAATACCTGGAAAGAAGAGAACGGCCACTCCACTGATGAACGAGTCCATATCGCGTGTGGTTAATTCCGCAAGAAGAAAGTATAATTAAGGGAAGTACTGAAGTAATGAGAAAGGATAATATAGGAGGAGACGATTGGAACGGTATGGCTGTTTTACGACGCCATTTTGTTTGTATGTTTGTATGTGCAATTGTTATAGCGCCCCTTCAAGCTCTTCTACTCAGAGGCGCTCCCGAATGCAGAGCGAACACTGCATCGGAGTTTCACGCCGAAGCGCTGAGCAATTATTGTGAGTGAAGGACTTTCCCAAGGTCCTTACGCGGCGAGGTGGATTCGAACCTCGAACCTTCCGGCTCCAAGGCAACGACGCCACCACTACATTTAAAAGGTCGTAATTATTATTAAGTCGACATAGAATCATACAGTCTATGATACAGATATGAGAACAATACATGATATACGGTTATTTCGATTGTCCGTCTGTCTTTAACGGAAAGACGGGCAAAAACAAGGAAACAGCGGGGCAAAGACAAGGAAACAGTCAGGCAAAGATACAGAGAGAGAAGGAGGCCGATACGGGCAGTGTTGTGTGCAGTGTACTCTGATCTGGTAAGGCGCAATATAAAGCTGTCACAAAGAAGTGAAAGAGAGTAATTTCCTGTGAATTATAGGCGCTACCGAAAAGGCGGAGGAGGAGGAGGCGGCACACTGAAGGTTATGGAGAAATAAGGAAGAGAGAGAGTGATGAAATGGCAGAAGAAATGAGAGACGAAAAAGCTTAATGCTGAGGAGGTGATCAAAAAAAGGCGACCAGCTCTCGCGTCTGTTTCCAGTTTCAATCATATTTCATTCGAAGTTGACCATTTTTATGTCCTACCACGCAACTTTCACAGCCTCTGCGAATTCTATCGGACCGTGTTTAATCTAGACATCTCTTCGCCCCCGCCGCCCCCCCCCCCAACCCCCGGAATGACATTTCCCATAAAAATTTCAGTTGTTTCTTTCTGCATCTATATTTTATTACACACACACACACATGCACACACACACACATGCACACACACACAAAGGGTTTGAGTGTCTCACGATGAAATCGTTAACGATAAACTAGAGAAGGTATATAAACATGCACGGTAAAAATGACCGCAGACAATATATAATTAAGGGTTTGTCGTCGGTGTCTTCCTCACCGGTTGCCATCCGCTTTGTCCCGCCCCACTCATAAAAACCCTGACTCCCCTCCCCTCACAAAAGAGCAAGGGGGTTAGATTAAACACCCAGCTACCCGGCTTTTGTAATGAAGCGCCATAACAGCATACACGCGTGTAAGTTCTGGTGGCTGTTGCCGCGTTCGCGTTGCTGTAGTCGGGAAAGACATCAACGCCAAAGTCCGCTATATATACAGGGTGGGTGATAAAAAAGCAATCCCCTAGGTCTACGTATGTTTGCCAATATCTTGGCCAAAAATCAAAATTTTTCAAATCAAGTTTCTGGTCTTAAAGGTAAGTCATATCTACGTATAATAGCCAAATTTCATCGAAATATTTTTAACGGAACAACTTTTAGTGAGCCCACCCACTGTATTTTGACGATCCAAAAACGTAACGCAACAAAAAGTAACAAAAACGATTTTATTAAGTCACACCTACAATAATTCTTATCAAAATAACTTGATATTGCCAGATAATCACTATTGTTATTGGCTATTTTACGTAGATATGAATTATCTTTAACTCTTTAATGCCGAGATGGTAGTAAATGGTATGGGAAATCCTATACCCTCCGGCATTAAGGGGTTAAGCCCGTAAAACTTGATTTGAAATATTCTTATTTTGGATCAAGATATTGGCAAAAATGGTAGGGGATTACTTTTTCAACGCCCACGTTGTATAGGAAGACTATAATTATAAAGTAGTGCAGGGGTTTTTTAACGTGCAGTTGTAGCTTACAAAAAAATTTGCAGTTGTAGAAGCACATGTGTAGTATGTACAGTTAAAAATTAGCAAAAAGGTAATCGTTCTCCGATTGGAAGAAATTTACCATGGATGATGGGAAAGGAAAGAAGGAGTTGTGCAATTCTAAAAATTCCTTTAAATCAGCCCTGAAGTATAGTGAACACGTGCAAGTAATCGATTGGCTTTTCCATCGTCATCCACGTCTCTTTGACGAGACATAGTTCATTCACGTTATTAATTTAAGTGTGTTGACGGGCGACGCGAGTAATTCTCTGAAGCGCAACGTCATACATGCATGTAGCCCGCTAGAGGGAGTCACTATATATGTGGAGTGAGGGAACTATCGTCCACTTGATCCCCCCCCCCCATCGCTTCCCATGATACTTCATGTCAACTCACGAGTCATGACATTGACATGCCGCCATTTGACATATCGTGTCATGTGTTTGACCCCACGTCATCTGACATACGACATGGGGCGCGGTGGTCTAGTGGTAGCGTCGTTGCCTTGGAGCCGGAAGGTCCGAGGTTCGAATCCACCTCGCCGCGTAAGGACCTTGGGCAAGTCCTTCACTTACAATTGCTCAGCGCTTCGGCGTGAAACTCCGATGCAGTGTCCGCTCTGCATCGGGAGCGCCTCTGAGTAGAGAGAGCTTGAAGGGGCGCTATAACAAGTGCACATACAAACAAACAAACAAACAAAGACATCCGATATAATAATATTATAGGTCTATATCGCATATTAATATCGGATTACTTTCTCGCAACCAGTGACTTGACTCGTTCGCGTAGGCCTATACGTAATTATGATTGAAGCCAACATGCATTAATATGCATACAGTGTCAAAATTAGAGGTGAGTACAAGCTACCGTTGCTTCATGCTTTGGCCAGTCTGCAGGTAATTTTCAACTATTTTACACACACTATATTTTATGAGGTTAGTACACGATGTACAATGTACATGTATACTAGGGTGGAGTGAAAAAACCGAAAATTGGAATTCCGAAAAGTAATGGCAACCAAAAGTTGCCCAATGACATGGGGTCAAAAAATGTGTAAAAAGTTTTTAAAAATATTAATGTCTTCAGCCCCCATAAGTGGGCCAAAGTTCCGAAAAATTGCATTTTTTAAGGAAAATTGCCGGTTTTATCGTGAAATATTCTTAGTGCAAAATAACTAACTGCCATTCAATACACCGTTGGAAAGAGCTCTTAACACTGAACAAAATGGTGTATTCATTTACAAAATAGTCCCATATTTGTAGAAGATATTAATTTTTTAACCATACCCCCTCTTCGCGGCATGTCGCGAAACCTAAAACAGTAAAACATTAATAACTTTTTTATCCTTTGAGATATTTCAATGCGTAATATGTCATTCGATTCTGTTTAGGACCCTCTTTCTAATGGTGTATTGTAAGGTGAGATTGCATATTTGTTTGTCTGATATTATTGGGATGGTATCTGATATGCACCTTGATTGAAAGCACTTCCAAAGACTTTCATGGAAGCCGTCACAGTAGGGCAAAGTCACAAATGTCAGAATTTGTCTCATATACTGGCATGCATCATTGACCATCAGCAAGTAATCATGCTTTTTTAAATTTATCCGATCCACTGTGTCTTAGAGGGACAGTAGTGCGTTACAGTCCTATAGTTAATTTTGATTTCAAATATCAGTTTCAGTTCTCGCGATCTTAATGGCGTCCGGACAGACTCATCTCTGTTGTCTGCACCTCAGCTACAGCTGCAATAGCTTCATTCACACTTTTAAGACAATTTCAAAAATACTCTAATCTGGACATTGAAACTGTCAAACTATCGAGCCTGACCGGTAATATGAAATTGGAGCTATTCTGTCCTTTGGCTGTGTTAGAACAGATTGCTGGAACAGCAACCATCCAGGTATGAAAGTCAATTAATTCTACATTATCTGTTGAGTTAAGATTCTGAGGCAGAACATGGAAGCACTGCACAGACAACTTTCTATCTTGTTTTCAGCTATTGACATTCTCCTCAGACCAAGTTCTTTCATAGGAGTAGCCTATACACCGCATTGGGATGATATCTATTATGCACCCTGACTGAAAGCACTTCCAAATACTACAGTCACTCTATTAGCCTAATATACCGCGTACAGGCTATTGGGGTGGCATCTAATATGCACCCTCACTGAAAGAAATGCCAAAGACTTTCAAAAAAGTCGTGTTGCCGTCGCAGTAGGGTAATGTCACAAAATGTCAGACATTAGTCTCACATACTGGCATGCATAATTGATTATCAGCAAACAATCATGTTCGCTTAAAATTGTTTATAACCACTGTGTCTTAGAGTGACTGTAGTCTTTGCAAGTGCTTTCAGTCAGGGACCTCAGGGTGCATAATAGATATCATCCCAATACGGTGTATAGGCTACTCCTATGAAAGAACTTGGTCTGAGGAGAATGTCAATAGCTGAAAACAAGATAGAAAGTTGTCTGTGCAGTGCTTCCATGTTCTGCCTCAGAATCTTAACTTAACAGATAATGTAGAATTAATTGACTTTCATAGCTGGAGGGTTGCTGTTCCAACAATCTGTTCCAACACAGCCAAAGGACAGAATAGCTCCAATTTCATGTTATCGATCAGGCTCGATAGTTTGACAGTTTCAATGTCCAGATTAGAGTATTTTTGAAAGGTGTCTTAAAAGTCTGAATGAAGCTATTGCAGCCGTAGCTGAGGTGCAGACAACAGAGATGAGTTTGTCCGGACGCCATTAAGATCGCGAGAACTGAAACTGATATTTGAAATCAAAATTAACTATAGGACTGTATCGCACTACTGTCCCTCTAAGACACAGTGGATCGGATAAATTTTAAAAAAGCATGATTACTTGCTGATGGTCAATGATGCATGCCAGTATATGAGACAAATTCTGACATTTGTGACCTTGCCCTACTGTGACGGCAATACGATTTCCATGAAAGTCTTTGGAAGTGCTTTCAGTCAAGGTGTATATCAGATACCATCCCAATAATATCAGACAAACAAATATGCAATCTCACCTTACAATACACCATTAGAAAGAGGGTCCTAAACAGAATCGAATGACATATTACGCATTGAAATATCTCAAAGGATAAAAAAGTTATTAGTGTTTTACTGTTTTAGGTTTCGCAACATGTCGCGAAGAGGGGGTATGGTTAAAAAATTAATATCTTCTACAAATATGGGACTATTCTGTAAATGAATACACCATTTTGTTCAGTTTTAAGAGCTCTTTTCAACGGTGTATTGAATGGCAGTTAGTTATTTTGCACTAAGAATATTTCACGATAAAACCGGCAATTTTCTTTAAAAAATGCAATTTTTTGGAACTTTGGCCCACTTATGGGGGCTGAAGACATTAATATTTTTAAAAACTTTTTACACATTTTTTGATTCCATGTCATTGGGCAACTTTTGGTTGCCATTACTTTTCGGAATTCCAATTTTCGGTTTTTTCACTCCACCCTAATGTATACTCCGCGTACACCCTGAGGACAGCTGCACTGTAGGCTACATATATCGCGTCATTAAATATGACGCCCTGCACGGACGCGCACCTCTGACCAGTGACCACCTGCATGTAGGCCTACATACATAGGCGTAGAAGACGGGAGTCCAGAGGGGGCAAATGCCCCCCCCCCCCAAAACAATTTCGAGGAAGTCTGGTTTTTGGGCAAGCAGACCAGGAAAAATTTTTTATGTATCTAAAATTTTCGGAAGATTTCGACCGAACGACTAAAAGAAAAAGAAGGCCGTCAGAAGTTTCGGGCAAAAAAATAACGGAAATTTTCGGAAAATTTCTACCGGACGACTAAAAAAAGGTCATCAGAATTTTCGGGCAAAACCAACGGGAATTTTCTGAAGATTTCGACCGAATGACTTAAAAAAGGTCATCAGATTTTTCGGACAAAAGTTTAACTTATGCCCCCCCGCCCCACTGCTGAAAGGTCCCCCCCCCCTACGCCTATGCCTACATATACTGACGAGCTGCGAATATTACTCTCTTAACGCTGAAGGTGAAATATTTCGTCGCTTCCTCTACTCTTCGGAAGCCTTTAATTTCCTCATCCACCGTCGCCATAGTTCGTCTATATAATGGCATTGCGAAACAAGCGATGACGTGCAACATCCGGGGTCTGATGATGACGACGCTACTTATAATAAGACGCCTGCAGTGAATTCAGCGTCCGAGAAATTATCGGCCTCACCATGCAGTCCCTGAAGACATGCAGACGGTCGGTCAAGTCGTTGTAACTTGTCAGGACCTGAGGCCGAATTCAGCATTAGATCAGTCAAATGCCAACGGCGATCCACTCCTCTTTCTCCTCCTCCTCCTCCTCCTCCTCGTTCTCCTCCTCGTCCTCCTCGTCCAGTCGTCCTTCTCTGCATCCTCCTCGACATCCTCTCCTCGTCTTCCTCCTCCTCCTCCGCCTCAGGACAAAAGAGATGGAACCGATGGAGAATGAAGACGACGACGACGACGAAGAAGAAAAAGATAATGCGGCGAATAGCAGAAAACTTTATTATCGGCAACCGGGGAAATTGGACGCACCACGCAACTGCATTATATATATAATTATATATATAGTACAAATATATATATATATACACACATATATACAAATGCATATATATATCCAATGTATATTGGATAGGCTGATGAAGACATAGAAACACACACACACAGACATACGCAGACAGAGAGATAAACTAAGGAAAACAGGTTTACAGACACACAGACAGACATTGTAGAGACAGACAGATTTAGACAGATTCGGACACGAACACCAAAGCAAAAAGAAAATTCAGAGACGCTGACAGACAGGCAGACAGACAGACAGACAGACGGCAAACATGTAGAGCAGACTAAAGCGAAGGTAGGATATAGCCTAATGTTATGCACATCAGGCAGAGATAATTAATCTAACGCATCATGCATGTACAGACGAACTATATGGAGGGAGGGAAGGACGGACGGACGGACGGACAGACGGACGGACGGAGAGAGAGACGGAGGGAGGGACGGACGGACGAAGGGAGAGAGGGACGGAGGGACGGACGTACGGAGGGAGGGGGCATGGTGTCGATAAGTGCTTAAAATTATTTCATGGCCACTGACCATCCTGTCTGTCAGTCGACTTCGCAGTGGGAAGCACTTTCATAACAACAGCCGATGCGTAACCATAGCAACAGCTTCCGCATCAGTCGGTGCCTTCTAAGTCAATCGCACGTGTCAACTTTCTAGATTGTATAGTTTAAGCCCCCCCCCCAAAAAAAATCCACGTATCATAATCTAAAGCTGCATGCTCACGTCAACAGTAAAACCAGTCAAACAGAAAAAGACTGGGACTATGGATAACCAGTCAAAACATTAATAGACAATTAATTTCATATTATTATCGTAGTCTTCCGCCATTCACCTGCATGGTTCGTCAGTGCGCATGACACACGCTGGCCTGCCTCGGAGCCAGGCAGAGACCTCCCCCCGACCCCAGCTAGGATCCCACCACTGACACATGTGGTCTGTTAGACACATGGTCGAACCGCGTTTACCACAGCCAGCGCCCGACCGAAAAGGAAGGCACAAACTGCACAAATGCACAATGCTAGGGTATACTGTTACATAATTGGCTTATGATTATGTGGCTGTGGATCACAATTACATGTATGGTTTGTAAGCCTACTCGAAATTCTGCGCTGACCTATATATATTTGAATGAGAATGTTTTGTGAAAAAATTCGTCACCCTGGAGCCATGGTGCACACAGGAGCAAGAGGGGGCACTTGCCCGCCCCTGAAAACTGACATCTATTTTTCATTCACTTATTGTATTAATTCATTAATTCTATGGACTTATTGCAACCCGTCAGGAATCTACTTTTCAACTAGGCCTGCTACTTTCTATAGTGTTATTTAAGCTTATTCGCAACAAAGAAGCTATATTCATATTAAAAATAATTGCAAAAAAGCGAAACTCAGAAATTTTCATTAACAGAAATCTCTCCGGGCACCCATGGCTGGAGCACTCCGTTCGGTTTGAAAGTCTTTAGCTGGACATAAGAAGGACACACTTTCAGATTTATTATAGGTCTGCAGACCCGTGAAGCCAAAATATTGGTACACCTGATTTCTTTATATATCTTCGCGTCTGATTCTAGCTGTTTCCAAATTAAGTCATCCGTTTTAGAAGTGAAGGGTTTCATGTGAGACACGGTTGGAGACTTTTAGGCAGAATGACCTATTGCTGCTGTTCGCTTAATCCGAGGATTAACTTAATCATTGTACATAGGCCTAATTTGTTTCGCTAGAGACGAGTTGGTTTCTCTGCATGGATATCGTGACATCTGTGCGGTATCGATTAGAAAGACAGAACATTACCGGTTAGTTCATGTATGCATTGTCGATGTGTGTTATGCTCATTAGTGCGTTGACTAACTTACACGTCTTTCACTGCGTGAGTCTTGTCGTCTTCAGTATATCCTACAGAGGTTACGTTAATTTATGGTTCTGGAAAACGTGCGTGTGTCCAATAATATTGTACACACGCACGTTTTCTGTCAGATGCATATATATATATATATATATATATATAAATTATATACATATCTAATTTATATATATATATTATATGACAGTCCGGCTCCACAAAAGAGAGAAGCAGTCGGAATCCTATTATCTTGAAAGACGATGCAGATGCATTGTGCGTTCCTTATTTTGTGTCCAATTATTATTGCTCTCTCGTTTCTCTGTCCGTCCGTCCGTCCGTATACGTCCGCTGGCGCATTAAGCACACGCAATGACAGAATGACCCACCTTAATTCTTTGACTCGTGGGAATCGTGAGTTAATAGTCAATTTAACTCTACTGCATGTATAGGAGGCAATTGTTGTGGGGCTCTAACGCTGTGCATCATAATGACAGCGCAGCAGCGAGATTATATTCAAGAGAAGAAGAGGCAGCTTATAAACAATTCCAGCAACAGATAACGAAGTCTAAGACTTTCGGACGTCGTGAACGGAGAAAGGCCTTCTGGTTATAAATAACAGGCGATTACCACAATGCAATACCCCCAATGCACCCAATCCTCTGAGCTCTGCCAAAAACGGCCGATCTCTATCGAACGTCTGCACGCGATGATCACGTGTTGAAGAATAGCTTCTGCTACCACCTAGGCGTAAAACGTCGATAAGGCAACTGAGAAGTTAGCATTATACATCAATGACTTCTGCATGGTGTGGGCTTGCAATTATTGTTTCAACGCTTATTCCAATGAATCTGATTAATTGAATGTTTTAGCTAAATATATTTCGATACATTTCACGAACTTGTTGTCGGTTGTTATCTTGAATTATTCGTCTTCCTTCCAATAGTCAAGTTAAATTGTACTATTCATTAATATCATATCCTTATCTCTCGTATTGTAGTTTTGTTTGGGCATCCACATATAAATCCTTCCATCCATCCATCCATCCATCCATCCAATCAAGACAGCCCAGGTTGCAAGTGTCCAGTGTCCCACTGTTCCTTAGTTCCGACCACCGCATGTCGTCGCATAATAATAGACAACGTGGGTCTGACTTCAAGCTCTTTATATGCATCTAGGGGCTGAGACACGATGACCTATTGACCTGTCTCCTCCTGCGCTTAATGAAGTCGCTATGGCAACTACCATAGCTCACCCAATGTACGTCTCCACTGCCTGGTGGGTGGGGGAAGGGTTCGCCAGCATGAAGGAAAGAAAAAGGTCAAAACGAATGCTAATAGGATGAGGTGCAGTCTTTCTACTGTCTACTCCTTTTCTCCCCCTCCCCCACCTATATGCGTTTGGTCTGGCATTGGTGGCCGACGCAAATGCACGTGTCTGTTTTAGGCATCCATCTGTATTGAGCCAGCCATGTCCTCCGGCGAATTTTTTTATCTCCTCCACGACAAACAAATATGACGCATAACTTCATCCTCCAAACTAAGGATAACCGAAGCTTCTGTGAGTCTTATTTATAAAGATGCTTATTACTTAGCAAAGAATAATATTCCCCAATAACTAATTGTATACATGTATTGCAGGTACATTAGCAGACACGTGACGCAATATGTAGTTTACCTGGAATAAGGTACATTAGCAGGCACGTGGTACTTGGCTCCAGGATCAAAGTCTTCGGATGAACGAGAAACTGGAGGAGAGATTCCTTCAAATTTCTCTCTATGCAACAAAGAAACAACATCAACGACATCCAGATATATACTTCTAGGTAGATTATGCAGGTATATACAGGGTGGGCCAGCATAAATGCACCGACTTTGAATGCTTATAACTCAGCCCATATTTGTAATTTATGTTTACTTAATAGGTCAAATTAAAGGCATTTCAGTCTAGCATCAGCCTCAAGAAAGACTAGCTGGTACTAGTTTAACTTTCAATAGTATGTTTCTATAGCAGCGCTATAGCTACCGTATTTTGTTGTTAGTGGTGAAATATGTCGCCGTTTCACCGGGAAATTCACATATCGTGTTTTGCCAACACGAGCATAGAAACGACCATTTTTGGTGTTTGCAGGAGCCCGTATTGTAAATGGACATTCACGGTATACAGACTCCTACAAATCGTAAACCATGTCCTTTCAATGTTATCAACAGTCATGCATGCGCTTATTCAGACGCTTGCATGCTGCAAAGCCATGCCTTTGCATCAGCATTGTGTCGAAAAGCTGTTGCACTTCAAACCAGCCAAATATCTTCAACTTCAGATCATCTTTTACTTTTGCAATGCGACTTACGGTGCTTCTAGAAATGCCTGCTTCGCGCTGACTTTCCGGGGGAGATTTGCGTTTTACCCGGGTTATTGTCTTGACTGCCAATAGACTCGGACGCAAAAGACGATGTCAGCCGCGGCGTGCGCGCCGTGCGTAGGACTATCGTAGTACAGGATATTAATTATATATATTATACAAGGATATATAAGGATACAGATTAGAGATAAGTCCTCTTCTCATCATCAGCATATGCACACACAGTAAGACACATAGATGCCAATCATACTAGACCTACCTCACCTCAGTCCGTATATAATTGGCTACAACTAGGAGTGGCCACACCTCTTCAGCGGTCACAGATAACAGACTGAGATACGATTGGTTGACCTATGCAGATCATACATTTCACTATCCCTTATAACCCAACACTCAACGGAGAATAGGTAAGCAGAGAGTAGCAGGAAGTATCATCAATCAGGTATAACAGGTATAGTTATCATCAGCCGGGTATATATTTGAATTCTCTCTCTTCATACCATCTTTATCATCTGAGTAATGATTCACTAAGTTTACCATCAGTAAGGGTACGAACGGTGTATCCTAATCCTAAGATTAGTCGTGCTTACTAGTGAATTACTAACTAGAATATTATTGTAGAAGACCTAACTTGTGTATCATTGTCAGAACGGCAATGAAAGATTATATGTCTTCTGTAATATAAATGTTTATAACTGCAGAATCGTTTTCATTCTAGTGTAAGTCTCACCCTCTGTGAGTAAGTAAGTGTTCCCCAAACACTTGAAAGATCCCGTAATTAAGGCATCTCTAAGCCGCGAATCTACAGATTCGGAATATACGAAAGGACTACCGACTCACGCGGTTTACGACTGAAGATCCTGTCTCATCAATTTTTCGCATCAGACAAATCATGGTATTTTTGTTCGATCATCTGGTAGGAAAGTCTTTAATCATTTTAAACGAATTAAATCCTTCATCAGTTCGCAAAATTCTGATCAAAACTCTATCATCTTCTGTAAACGGCACCATATTGCGTCACTGATAGCAACAAAATATGGTAGGCCTAGCTAGGGCTATTCCAAACAATTGTATCAAAATTCAAACTAGTGCCCGTTCGACGTTTTCGAGGTTAATAGGCCTACTAGAGTGAATTAGCTTTAATGTGATGCATGTGTGTATACTATATAGGCCTACGTTTTAGAACAAAATAACGTATAGCTCTGTACAGTCACTACAGTGTACATTCGGTCGCAACTTGATTGACCATAACAAAGGAAGCGCAGACACTGTAGCAACTGGAAAACGGGTTGCATGGCTCCATAAAACGTCATTAATTCACCTCACACCCCCTCAAACAGAGCTGAGGAAAGCAAAGCACTGACAGCAAGAGGCCAACGATTTTCATCGTCATTTTCAAAAGACATCCGAACTACATAGCAGCATCACGTGATTGATCGACGGATTACCTCATCCAATAACGCGATTCAATTCATGGTGTCAACGGGTTTCGTTTGCCAACTATAGCCTATGAAACAACCAGCAGCGGGAGGTGAAGACCAACGGAGCTTTTAAGACGCAATTACTTGGAGAAAGACGACGCAGGTCAGCGTGAGTTAAAACCGGACATTATTTCATATGGACAATCAAAAGCTTAACTTGGCAGGTTGGCTGGCGTATACGCAAGAATGCAGTGCGCATGCTCACGACTGGCAGAAGATCACTATGCATGGTGTCGCAATTTCATTAGCTGGATCGCACAGAAACTGCAATGGAGAGGGGTCGAGGGAGGAACTCATGTGCAGGGACGAATTAAGTCGGGTAGAAATGTCGAAGACATGCTCACTTGCTCAGCGTCTAACTCCACAAGATTAATAGCAGAGTTAGAATAGACATGAAGCCATATCACTGTATGTAGCCTATGTGATTGCAATTACGACAGAGGAATGGCATGCTTACTTGTACAACCCAATTGTAGTTTATAGGTATGACAGGTTGCCTATAGCAATTGATCGATGGTATAAACCAGACAACAGTCTATTGTATCATTGTATCGTTGACGTTGATTGCGATTTCCCTTCTGCCGATCGCGTTACGTTTTATGAAAACTGTTCAGAATTTTAGATTAGATTAAGCTGAATTGATTAGATTGATAGATTACTTCTTGTTCGATCTGACACGATCATAATGCATTACAATTTATCAGATGAAATCTTATTAAATCACAGAATATCAGATCCGTTGAAATCGTCTCGAATAGCAGACAGTGTATATATATATATATACATTTACATATATACATATATATATATGTCGGTCACTATATTATCAAGATCGTCGCAATTGATTGTGAATTGCATCGGACGGAATTGGACTAAACTGGGATTTTACAGGAGCACATTAGAATCTAATCTAAGGATACAATAGGAACACTTGCAAAGCTCACAACAGAACTATTCAGAAGCGCTCTCAGGGTGACAGGTCCATGAAAAGAGAAAGGTCTTGAAGCAGCGAAGAGACTGATATCTACCGGACTAAATTGGATTTACTGGTCTAGACTGCGCTCTACAGGTCTAGCCTGGACTGGATTGTATTGATCTAGACAGGATTGTATTGGTCTAGACTGGATTGTATTGGTCTAGAATGGATTGTATCGGTCTAGACTGGATTACAATGGTTTATACTGGATTGCAATGGTGTAGATTAGATTGCAATGGTTTAGATTGAATTGCAATGGTTTAGATTAGATTGCAATGGTTTAGATTAGATTGCAATGGTTTAGATTAGATTGCAATGGTTTAGATTGGATTGCAATGGTTTAGTTTGGATTGCAATGGTTTAGATTAGATTGCAATGGTTTAGATTAGATTGCAATGGTTTAGATTGAATTGCAATGGTTTAGATTAGATTGCAATGGTTTAGATTGGATTGCAATGGTTTAGATTGAATTGCAATGGTTTAGATTAGATTGCAATGGTTTAGATTGGATTGCAATGGTTTAGTTTGGATTGCAATGGTTTAGATTAGATTGCAATGGTTTAGATTAGATTGCAATGGTTTAGATTGAATTGCAATGGTTTAGATTAGATTGCAATGGTTTAGATTGGATTGCAATGGTTTAGATTGAATTGCAATGGTTTAGATTAGATTGCAATGGTTTAGATTAGATTGCAATGGTTTAGATTGAATTGCAATGGTTTAGATTGGATTGCAATGGTTTAGATTGGATTGCAATGGTTTAGATTGAATTGCAATGGTTTAGATTAGATTGCAATGGTTTAGATTGAATTGCAATGGTTTAGATTAGATTGCAATGGTTTAGATTGGATTGCAATGGTTTAGATTGGATTGCAATGGTTTAGATTGGATTGCAATGGTTTAGATTGGATTGCAATGGTTTAGACTGGCAAGATCAGAACAGATTATATCTCCGAGATCATATTAAAGCCGATTAGATCATACATTATTCAGGATAGTGGAACAATTGGTTAAATAATTAATAGAGATTTTCGAACCTGAGTCGCCACCAGCTGGCTGTGTATTCATCCGGTTGGACGTCTCCTCTGAAGACCATGTATCTCCATTTGTCAATGATGTATCCGAACGGAATGAAGGCCAACTTCTTTAGCGCCATTCGCATCAGGAAATTGATTCCCTGCTCTACATGTACAGATCCAACACAAAGACACACACATCAACACACACACATCACCACACACAGACACACACACACACACATCACCACACACACACACACACACACACACACACACACACACATCACCACACACACACACACACATCACCACACACATCACCACACACACACACATCACCACGCACACACACACACATCACCACACACATCACCACACACACATCACCACACACATCACCACACACACATCACCACACACACACACACACATCACCACGCACACACACACACACATCACCACACACATCACCACACACACATCACCACACACATCACCACACACACACACACATCACCACACACACACACACATCACCACACACACACACACACACACATCACCACACACACACCACACACACACACACATCACCACACACACACACACACCACACACACACACATCACCACACACACAAACCACACACATACACATACATCACCACACACAATTGATCATTATTACATACATGTAGGTCGGAAATGCAGACACAGCCAGACAGAGAGAAAGACACAGACGCGTGCATGCACAGATATATACAGTCCTCTACAATTATTATCATCTCTTGTGTTGTCACTCTCCTCTGCATCACCATGCATCCTCGTCCTTATCATAGCTCTTTTGTATACATGTATATAATATTGTCTCCATCTCTCTTTTATGCTCTCCATGTCCGACAATACCTTTCTTCTTCATTCTCTATGTTCCTTTGTTTAGGCATCATATTCTGATGGAGCTTCTTTTTCACATCGAAGGATCTTTTGTGTTCCCTCTTTTCAGGTTGTCCTAAATGCCTTCACACTGTAGCTTCAGCCATTCTTTTTTCATCTATATCCTTATATGTCTTTATATAAGAATGATAAAATGTCTTATATGGACAGATGCAAAATATGCTGCTGAGTGCTGGACAATGGCTGGTACGGATCGGAAGAGAATAGAGGCTTTCGAAATGCTGAAAATAAGCTGGAGAGACAGGATCACAAATCAGGCAGTTCTGGAAAATTCAGTTATAGGGCCAACCGGAAGTTAGCAGGGATTAAGAAGTAAAGAAATCTTACATGTAAATAAAATAACCAGAAAGTTGTCGGCAGTGATAAAGATTTGACGGGTGACCTAAAATAGCCAAGCGTCATTTAAAGCCCGTGGGCCACAACTTCAAAATCACTGCTACAATAGTATAGGCCTAATAATTATAATTGGCGTCAGATTTGACAATAGTACAATACAATACAATTCACTTTATTGCAACCAGAAAACAAGAAAACAATAAAAGTACAAAACATGCATGCATTGGCTACAAAGGGGGGCCCAAAAGGGATGGACATCCCGCTGGGAAGGGTCACCCAAGTAAAAAAGTCCCAAGAAAAATTAATCAAGATAGCTTAAAAGAAAGAGACTAAAACAAATTAGGTGATGACAGATTGCAGAAAAGCTTATTTTGTCAAGAGCATATAGAGAAACAAACTTAACTAAGTACTTAACTAAAATCTTAACTACACATGGTCATGTGCACTTCAAGTAGCATTAGTGGAGGAGAGTAGAAGAACACGAAGTTTCTTTTTAAATACCTGCAGACTACTCGATTGACGAATGTCAATTGGTATTGTGTTCCATACTTTAGTGCCATAAGATTTAATAGTAAACCGCCTAGTATTAGATTGAGCTTTGACAGGGCGAAAAGCAGATGAATTCCTAGTGAAATGCGAATGGATGTCAGAGGCGTGAGGGAGGTAACCTTGGAATACCGAAGGAAGGAGACCGTGTTCGAGTCGAAAAAAGAACTCGCTAATTTGGAGATCCTTTATCTGGTCAATTTTCAGGAGATGAAGTTCATTAAAGGAAGGGCCAGTGTGTTCCCGTTTACGAATACCCGCAATTATACGAACAGCCCTCTTCTGTAAGATTACAAGTTTATGAAGCCTGGATTCGTATGTCGATGCCCAAACAAGGTTGCAATATGTGAGGTAGGGGTAGACAAGGGTATAATACAAATTCATTCTAATTGTCTTTGGCAAGATATAAGCAACGCGGGAAATAATACCAATATTTTTAGCAATTTTAGTTGCAATTTGATTAATATGAACTTTCCAGGTCAAATGTTGATCTATATGCACACCTAAGAATTTTGTAGATTCAACTTGATTGATGGAAATATCATCAATAAGCAAACAGAGATTGTCATTTGGCTTTATTTTCCGGTGGGATTTAAATAAAATAAAGTTGGTTTTATCTAAATTAAGGGTGAGTTTATTTGCATGGAACCAAACAGCTATGCTAGATAGTTCAACGTTCACAGGTTTGAAACAACGTCTGCCATGAACCATTGGAGTTGCCATGGCTAAACTAACAATGTATGGCCGTCATCGGCAATAATATTCCGTCAGAACATTAGCTTCTGTCGTACTAACGCCATCTAGGGAACTGCAAATCGGTTCTGTAATGGCCGCCAACTTAAAGGATTTGGAAGGCTACTGACCATAGTATAGATAGCCTATGCTACATAGGATAAGAAGAACTGAATTGTTAGCAATTGACAGCATCATGGGCGCCCGCACATAGGGGCAAGGGAGGGCACTTGCTCCCCTGGAAAATTGAAACCTATTTTTCTCACTACTACTTTTGGGGTTTAGGCCTATAACAAATTTCTTTGCATTAGACAATTAAAAACTTACTTTTAACCAATACTTTTCGATTTTTTAAATAAATTTCCTTGCAAAAAGAAACAATTCATATTAAAAATTTTAAAAAGTGAAACTAAGAAATATACATCAAGAAACCTCTGTGAAAAATACCTATGCATGTGCTTAACTCCCCGCTTTGCATTTTTGCAAAAAAATTTAACGTTGACCATCGTCTTTTTCCCCCTCCTGCAACAAAAATTTCTGTCGGCGCCCATGGACAGCATGCATTGCTGTCTCTCATTTTTCGTTAAGGTCGTTTGATTCCTTGTGTGGCAGTCTGGTCGCAGATAATCTTGTTACAATGGTTTCAGTGTGTACCCGGTATACATGTACGTGTAATGCCGGCATATAAATCCGTTTCCTTCATGTATAGGTCACGCCCTTTGCTCCTTCCTAAATTTCCGCCTTTGAAGTACCGAATGGTAAGCCGCGTTTTTATTCTATGTCCTAAAGACGTGTCTGTCCGTTCACTGCCAATATAACAGTGCCAGTCCCAACCCTGGATAAAGCAGGAGGGCGACATCAAAGAAGGTCAGGGCAGTGATGAGATATCGCTAAGCACTGGACAGACTGTGCATGCTATTGTGCAGTAAATGTTCTTTTGATCCAATGCGGAATTTATGTCCAGTCATAAGATTGCAGCTGTTGTTGTTGTCATCGTGTGCGCGTCAGAAAAAGATCCTTTAAGTTTAATTCCAGGACAGCGCAATTGAACAATCTTGCGGATAATGAAAAACATGTTGATGATATGCATCGCATCTCCAGATTTATAGAGCGCCTCTCGCAGAATATGACTCTCAGTACAGAAACCCAGAAGAAAAGAAAAATATGACTTTAAAGAACGAGGGATTAGATTTACCTTTAATGAGGGAGGAGGTCATTCCAGATGGATGGTCAAAAATTTGAAACGAAAATATTTTAGGCGCAGTATAATCTAAATACCTCATGTTAAGTAACAGTGATCCTAGCCCTAACGTGCTAGAAGCAAGCCTAAGTGTTAAATGATAATTATTTGGACTAGAATCGAGTGTACTTAAATGAACTGGATTAGACCATAGATTGAATATGATTTAAATAGACTACAATTATAAACTAGACTAAATTTCCTGCTGCATGCATCATGTCGTAGCCTTAAATATGATCCCAATATGCAGGCTGCCTTGATTTCGTCCTGTGCTTTGTAGCCTTAATTTTGGCCGCATACCCAAATTCGATCAAATCTCTAGCTATATGCATGAATGTGCACATTGTGCAGTGTGCACTTGTTATGACGCCCCTTCAAGATTTCTACCCAGAAGCGCTCCCGACTACAGCGCGGACACTGAATCGGAGTTTCACGCCGAAGCGCTTGAACAATTGCGACTGAAGGACTTGCTCAAGATCCATATGCGAGGAGGCCTGAGTTGGATTCCAACCTGCAACTCTCCGGCTTCAAGACAACGAACATACCCACTATACCACTGTTCCCCCACAAATAGACGTCCTACACTGGCTTCCAATCAAGCAACGTGCTCTTGTCTGGCGCTGCCTGCTATAGGCCTCGCTCCTGCAGCCTACCTTTGCGAGCTCTGTAGCTCCACTCTTAGTACTCGGTACCCGGGGGTACTTGCTCCTTCCGTTCCGCTGAACAGGGTCTGCGCTCTGCATGTTCCATTCATTCGCACCTCCACTTGATAGAACAGGAACTTCTCGGTGGTAGGGCCCTTGATCTGGAGTGGCCTCCCTTTGACGTAACGCTCACTTCCTAGAACTCCTTCTCATGAATTTCTCTCTCTCTCATCATAAAATTATCTTGAAGTTGGGAGTGCCTCTGAGTAGTCCCGTTGAAGAGGTGCTAAGTAAATTTTCGTAATTAATTCATGAATAATTATTATACTACCGGTACTTCACATGATGAGATCGTTGAGGTCAGATCAGATCAGGTGAGTTTAGATTGCAGCAGATACTTATAATATATCAGTGCAGCTGTCAGTACTGAGAATATAATATATGGAGTATCGTCAGCGGTGGCCTTACTTTCGATTATTAAATCAATCAATCAATCTATCCTAATCAATGAATAGATCGATCGATCTATCCAATACAGATAGACTTGCCATAGACTTGAGTGGGGGTGAGCTGGTCCATGGCGGATGAAGGGATGAGACCAATGGCCGCCAGATGGGTGTCCGTCATCACCGACAAAGCGATCGTGTCTCCAATCGCCTCGTGGAAAGCGGCGTTCGCTCCCGTGCGGTAGAGCGTCGGAAGGTTGCGATAGGCCATGAAGTATTCGACGTGTCCCATCTCGTGGTGGGCCGTCTGCAGGTCGGAAGATGTCAGCTCTGTACACATCTTTATCCTGATGTGCAGGAAACACACGATGACATCAAGTCAAATGGATAATAAAATAACCTGTATATATATATATTCATTCATTCATTCATTCATTCATTCATTCATTCATTCTGAAAATTTATATAGCGCCTCTTCAAGATAAACTACTCAGAGGCGCTCTTTGCGCTGGCAAATATAACAGCAGGTCAAATAGAGTTAATAGACATACGAACTATTAAGTGTTGCACTTCCGGAACAACCTTTGAATAGATCATCATAATAAACAAACAAGTAAAGAAACACGCGTACATGAATACATGAATACATGAATACATGAATACATGAATACATGAATACATGAATACATGCTTATTCACTCATAAAACATACATACATACTATACATGCATAGCCTACCTACAAGAGATTGCTGCTGGTGACTTGGCTGCATATATTTGCGATTCTAAGTAGGCCCTAAGCAAGAGACCCATGATGTCTCGCGTATAGTCTACACTCATAGGAGGCAATTACGGTAGTTGCTCTCAGCCACTCTGAACGTAAGATGGACGACAGTAATAGATAGACATATAGCCTAGTCTGCCTAGATTATAGAGGTCAGCACAAAGTCATGTACAATTCTTCTTAATCTTCCTTCTCAGTTCCATCGCTCTGGTCTTATGCAGTTGACAGTGCGTTCTCAGTCGATCATTCTTCTAGAAATCTTGGCTCCATACAAATTGCCTACGTTTAATATATTACTAAATTAGGCCTACAATATCTTGCCCATCTTCACAAGATTTTATGTTAAGAAGTTCACCTTGATATGCAAGCGTAAAGAATATGATTAAGTTATTTACTAATATAAGTAGATCTAAGTAGGCCCTAAATGTGTTCCTAATTAAACGCAAGCATGCATGCGTTCGGCGCTTTCACATTAGGCTACAGAGTCAAAAATAATTGCTGCAAAGAAACGATAATTATTAAAAAGCAAATAAAGTCAGCTAGAAAACAGATTTATAATCATCAATCTCTCCAATATAATAGGCGCTTCTCGGCGTTCTTATCTTTATAACATGTTCTTTCGCTGACTTTGAAGCTGTTGTCTTGAATCTGCATGGTTCATAATATAATAACTAGCAAGCCATGGATTGTTAATTGAAGCCTGGCTTGAAGTAACACATAAACTAACAGTCACACATGTAGACACTCGCACCCAGATTAACACAGGCGCACGCACAAGCACACAGAATACATTAGTCGTACAAGTAGGCCTATAGGCTAGAATACAGCGCACTAACCATCGACCATTGCATTTCCGTAGAGGGGCATAGGGCTATTATATTTATGCAGAAGAATCCCTCACCGGAAGTCTGTCTGACCGAAGAACTCCTCAGCGGAAGCGTGGCATTCCATCTGTCTGTCCTTCGGACGAACGAGAACCGACTTATCCCAGAAGTCCTGCGTCATCGGTTCCAGTCCAATGGATTCGAAGAATGCTTCAGCGAGGCGGAAGATGCGTTGGGGCGTGTACTTCTGATCGATCAGGGCTTTCGTTACGTCATAGTTGGTCGATGTGTTTGGAAAGGGAGCGACGAGATCGAAGATCTCACCCCATTCCTGAGCCCACATGTTCCCTGCAGACAACAAGAAGCGTGGAGACAAGAATATTAGCAACAATTAACGTATACACGCACGTATAAGCATCAATCCGATTCAGGGCAGTTTTAAAGGAATTTTTAGAACTGCACAACCCCTTTTTTTTCTTTCCCATCCTCCATGGTAAACTACTTCCAAATGGAGGAGAATGACCTTTTTATAGTTTTAACACTACAGAAGTGCTTCTACAACTGCACAAATCCATTTAGAACTGCACATTTTGTGTACAACTGCACGTTAAACAAGCCCTGGTCCGATTAATATAGCGCCTCTTCGCGGTCTGTTCATAGACATTGGATGAAACCATTGTGGGCTCTCAGGTGGGTCCTATATGGCTTCTCACGTGGTTCCTATAATGGGCCCCTCATGTGGTTTTCTTTGGCAGCAGCACTTATATCCTGAACACTTGAAGATCGGAATTGACTGCCTTGCACTTTAATATATAGCCTACAGCGCTTTTCAATCATCTTCCAGAGGCGTTGTATGCATGGAACCTTGGAAATATATAGTTATATGTAGCTAATTGCAGACCTAACATTGACGCTCTAGGAATTATTGCTTAAAGAATTGTAGGCACTAATCAAATTATGTAACGCAGAGAAATAAAAATTGTCATTTGTACCGCAAGGAATAACGGATTGAAACATGGGTGAAAGGGCGGAAGACTCAACATGGGAGTGGATGGACGATGACTGGAGGAGCAAACAAGACCCGCACAACTAAGGGAAGCGCGAGGATAGACTCATTCATAGATTCATTCATTGGACATAGTTATAGGCCTATATCTATAATTCACGTGTACAATTGTGTAGGTCTTCTTCCCATGGTTCATGAATAGGTCAAATCCCAGACCTAGTAGATGCGCTGGGATGGTTCCTTTGCTATCGACGCTCTTGTACACGGATCGGAGTCTTTTGCGAACGTAGGTGTGCAGTTGTTCATAGAACGGAAGTAGTTCTGCATACAGCTTGTCCATCATCTCTTCGATGTCCGTCTCGTCGAAGTCCACCAGCTGCCAGTAGACACCGAGGTCAGCGTGACCTACATGTGGGTCATCACCACAACCAACGTTTAAGAAATAATAATATTTAACATCTTTTATAAAATAGCTCAACAAAAACAAATGCACGCGAGTACTATCCGGTTATAGGGCCTACGTGAATTATTCAACTCGATACAATCAGAAGAGAAACATTTAACTGAAATGATTGAACGGTATTGTATTATAATTACACCGTGATTCTAAAAAAGTAAGCCAAATTGTTTTTCATATATCTCTGATGCTCGAAAACATATCACGCTAAAATTTCCAAATATTTAGAGTTTTGGACCAAGAATATGATTCCAAAATTTCATGAGATAAAGTTGAACGGATAAAAAGATATGAATCTTTCAACTTCATATGCCGAAATTTCAGTTTACAAGCAATTTTCTGTTAGATTCAATAAAATGTGTCAAACTGTTTTCTTATACCTCTAATGCCTGATGACAGTCATTGAAGTGAGCTATAGAGTGATAGCCTATATAGGCCTACAGCAGATTAAGTAAGACGACGTATGGCCTACATGTATACCGTTATCTCTGGCTGCTTCGTTTATACTGTCAACGAATTCTGCGTAGAGCGTCTTCAGCTTTCGTCCGGTCGTGTTGTGCCAGGCGCCCCACGCCCACAACAGTTCAGCCTCGTCTCGAGAGGTGGACATGATGGTCGACAGATCAGGGTTCAGTCGGTACGTGGTTCCGTTGCGATCCACCGTTGACGTGGCATAGATCTTCTGCAACTCTTCGGCCAGACGAGTAATCGTCCTGCGATCAATGGCAAGGCAACGATCAAAGGCAACTTAGGCAAGGCAAAGATCGAAGGCAAGGCAACGATCAAAGGCAAGGCAAAGATCGAAGGCAAGGTAACGATCAAGGGCAAGGCAAGGCAACGATCAAAGGCAAGGCAACGATCAAAGGCAAGGCAACGATCAAAGGCAAGGCAAGGCAACGATCAAAGGCAAGGCAACGATCAAAGGCAAGGCAACGATCAAAGGCAAGGCAAGGCAACGATCAAAGGCAAGGCAACGATCAAAGGCAAGGCAAGGCAACGATCAAAGGCAAGGCAACGATCAAAGGCAAGGCAACGATCAAAGGCAAGGCAAGGCAACGATCAAAGGCAAGGCAACGATCAAAGGCAAGGCAACGATCAAAGGCAAGGCAACGATCAAAGGCAAGGCAACGATCAAAGGCAAGGCAACGATCAAAGGCAAGGCAAGGCAACGATCAAAGGCAAGGCAACGATCAAAGGCAAGGCAACGATCAAAGGCAAGGCAACGATCAAAGGCAAGGCAACGATCAAAGGCAAGGCAACGATCAAAGGCAAGGCAAGGCAACGATCAAAGGCAAGGCAACGATCAAAGGCAAGGCAACGATCGAAGGCAAGGCAACGATCAAAGGCAAGGCAACGATCAAAGGCAAGGCAACGATCAAAGGCAAGGCAACGATCAAAGGCAAGGCAACGATCAAAGGCAAGGCAACGATCAAAGGCAAGGCAAGGCAACGATCAAAGGCAAGGCAACGATCAAAGGCAAGGCAACGATCAAAGGCAAGGCAACGATCAAAGGCAAGGCAACGATCAAAGGCAAGGCAACGATCAAAGGCAAGGCAACGATCAAAGGCAAGGCAATGATCAATGGCAAGGCAACGATCAAAGGCAAGGCAACGATCAAAGGCAACTTAGGCAAGGCAAAGATCGAAGGCAAGGTAACGATCAAGGGCAAGGCAAGGCAACGATCAAAGGCAAGGCAACGATCAAAGGCAAGGCAAGGCAACGATCAAAGGCAAGGCAACGATCAAAGGCAAGGCAAGGCAACGATCAAAGGCAAGGCAACGATCAAAGGCAAGGCAACGATCAAAGGCAAGGCAACGATCAAAGGCAAGGCAACGATCAAAGGCAAGGCAACGATCAAAGGCAAGGCAACGATCAAAGGCAAGGCAACGATCAAAGGCAACTTAGGCAAGGCAAAGATCGAAGGCAAGGTAACGATCAAGGGCAAGGCAAGGCAACGATCAAAGGCAAGGCAACGATCAAAGGCAAGGCAACGATCAAAGGCAAGGCAAGGCAACGATCAAAGGCAAGGCAACGATCAAAGGCAAGGCAAGGCAACGATCAAAGGCAAGGCAACGATCAAAGGCAAGGCAAGGCAACGATCAAAGGCAAGGCAACGATCAAAGGCAAGGCAACGATCAAAGGCAAGGCAACGATCAAAGGCAAGGCAACGATCAAAGGCAAGGCAACGATCAAAGGCAAGGCAACGATCAAAGGTAAGGCAACGATCAAAGGCAAGGCAAGGCAACGATCAAAGGCAACTTAGGCAAGGCAAAGATCGAAGGCAAGGCAACGATCAAAGGCAAGGCAACGATCAAAGGCAAGGCAACGATCAAAGGCAAGGCAACGATCAAAGGCAAGGCAACGATCAAAGGCAAGGCAACGATCAAGTAGATAATTGCAACAGGTACGTATAGGGTGCTGCGTCTCCCATCAAAGTCTGACGCTGGACAGTGGACACTGGACACGTTACCGTAACCTATTATAAATCTATAGGGAGTACGCTAAGCTAGTTCATGGAGCTCTTATTACAATGTATATATCTTAACAGGAAGAACAATTGAAAACTTGTTAAGTTCTTTAAATTAAACAGATAGATCTAAAAAAAATTAACAGGTAGGCCTAGCCCAAATAGATCCAATTTAAGTGTTATCTATTCTACCTGCGCGTCTTCATATTCTTTGGAACAGGTACAGCACTGAATTGAGTGATGAGATGGAGAAGTCGGAGAGTTGTTTTGTTGCAGATGTCGTTAGCGTTCGCCAGAAATTTCCTCGCTTTTTGATTCTGAATGTACATCCAATCGTCGATCTCACCCATCACCTGCTCCAACTTCAGCGAACAGAAACAAATGCATGACTTGATTTTTTTGGCTTAGAACAAAGATTTCACCATGCAGTGAGTAAATTATGGTATTCATAATATTAAATTATAGCCTAACTGGATGACGATGAATTGGTAGTGATGGTGGTGGTGGCGGTGGTGGTGGTGATGGTGGCGATGACGACGAAGACGATGATGATGATGATGACGACGACAGCAACAGAAACAATGCAGATTTGTACGGATTCAAGTTTCCTATTCAGACGGTCGTCATTCCACAAGTAATTGAACTTATTGAAACACGATTGCTTAGCGACTTAACTCGACCTCTCGCATAGCATACCCTGGCGCTACATAATTACACTGTTTACACATGAGTAATATTGAGTAATATTGATGGTATATAAACAGATGAGTGTGTGAGTGTGTGTGTGTGTGTGTGTGTGTGAGACTGTGAGTGTGTGTGTGTGTGTGTGTGTGTGAGTGTGTGCGCGCGTGTGTGTGTGTGTGCGTGCGTGTACGTGTGTGTGTGTGTGTGTGTGCGTGTGTGTGTGTGTGTGTGAGTGTGTGTGTGCGCGCGCGCGAGTGTGTGTGTGTGTGTGCGTGTACGTGTGTGTGTGTGGTCTACCTTTTGCGCGTTCTCATCCGTCATATTCGTAACGTAATTCCAGTTTGCGATGGATTCCCGATGTAGACATTCTCCCAATTCAACGTTCGTCTTCGAGATCCAATCGTCTGCCTCTCGACTCAACTCACTACAAGATGTCGCTGTACACGACGAAAGAGAAATTACACAGAGGGAAAATGAAACGATAAACCACAGGCAGCTGATAGATCTACTGCCTCAATAATTATTATTAGGGCTGTTGTTCGATTAAAAATTTTAATCGAAATTAATCGCACGATTAATTTTTTTAATCGCAATTAACGGCAAATTAATCGCAATACATTTTCGTCAAATATATTAATCTTACTATTTTCTAAGGACACCTGAAGCACATAATTTTAATGCCCGAATGAATTTTTTTCTATTGTTAACATATTCAATAACCTTTGGCTTAGGCCTATTAAATTTCTGCATTTTGTTTATTAAACAGTTTTGAATGATAGACAGAATTGAAACACTGTTGAAATCAGTCAACTTCTCAAAATCCGTTATTTATTCATTTGAGACACCATTAATTAAAATGATATAGGCCTAAATGAAAATTAGACAACCGTTTATGACTGTAAAAATTAATTATTTATTCAGCCAATTGTATATGCAGGCAAGTTTATTTACATTGGTCGGTTCAAGGGATGCTCTTATTAATTAACAGCAGTATAGGTCTACTAGGCCTATATTGAACCTCATTATTTAGTCACAATTTCTCACAAGAGGCTGCTCTTGCGAAACTTCGTCTCAGTTGTCCTTCTGTAAACATTTTTCATTTGAAACCTGGATCCATTGATCAACCAATGTAGTCTGACGGGGTGAGGAAACAACCTTAGTGGACGATGCGATGCGGCCGATGTCGACGGCTCATCGTTAGAGTTTAACGCATGTTTTGGTTCGCATGCAGGCGATAATTGAGCAAGGAATTGCTACCATAATACTCAACTTCTTTTTTGAAATATTTGCCAAAGAATGTAGCCTATCACTAGTTTTAAGTATGAGCATTCCGCTTAAAGAGAGTGTTTCTGCCTCTGATTCCATTTCAATCAGATCTAATTAACGCGTACGATTAATGCGTTAAAATTTGTAATCGCTAATTTTTTTAACGCGTTAATCGCATGCGTTAACGCGATTAAATCAACAGCCCTAATTATTATCGTTATAACTACACCTAAAATAGTCGTTAAATTAATAAGATAAGAAACGAATTGATCTTCAGCTGATTGCTATCCGCATTTTGGTGTATAGGCTACAATCATGGTATAAATAAACGTGCATCATGCACAGAGCCAATCAATCAATCAATCAATCAATCAATTAAGCTTAGACTCTAAATACATTGTTTACGTATATACGCAAAATAATTATGACGCACGACACAGAAAATCAATGTAGCCTATTAGGCCTGTGAGTCTATGTATCGTAAAGTCTGGAAAAGTAGTTTGAAACAATCGTTTTACTTTAACGAAGTCTGTGCAGGTGGTTTGAATGCATAGCCTATATACGTTATGATCCAACTAAACGTATCTCACTGTGAAGTTGTATACTGTATGATAAAAATCAATAAAATGGTCGAGACGACATTAAATTTTTATTGCGGTGCACGTGAAAAATTATATACTTCTATATACGACCACGAAGACATCAAGGTAGAAGTTTTACGGCTTCGACTTGTGAAGCCTCAGGTGGCAGGGCCATTTTATTCATTAGGCGCAATAGGCACTAAGACTGTAGTGTAGCATATGCCACACGACGAAATAAAAACGGCCCAGGAAGGAAGATCCCATGGAAGCCCAAAATGAACCATGTGACAGAGCGATCAGAAGCAGAACGGTAACAGTAGGGCCCTATAATATGTAATATGCATTGCCTATCGGCTGCGCACGATGCGTTTAAAAGGTTTACCGAGATCTGGAAGAAAATGATGTATTATAGTGTGAGGACTAAGTATAATGGCCTTCGCCGCCTTCCCTCCTCTGCGAGTTAAGCTCATGTCTGGGCTCTTCTTCACACACATCCTCCCGCTCTCTCTCTCTCAATACGTTTCTCTTCCTCCGGGGTTTCTGTGCTGAAGGCGCCTCTGAATAGTCTAACTTGCATGCGAGAGGCGCAATATAAATGTTTAGATACAATACGATATAGTTATGATACTTAGATTTGCTGTACTACGCCGTATAGTTTTGAGCATGCCGCTATATTATGGATCCTATAGTCCTGGCGAAAAACAGCGCATCATAAGTGGACAGATCAACAAACGAGACAAACAAGGAAAACATAAGAGATAATATGACGGATCAAGAAGATAGAGAAAACATCATCATCATGATAATCGTGCGCGTGTGCATGAGAGAGAGAAGATTGGAATGAATGGGACATGTTTTCCATACGGATGAAGATAGAAGAAGTGAACAAGTGATGTCCTGGAATTCTGGAGAGAGAAAGACAGAGAGACAGACAGACAGAGAAAGAGCAAGAGACAGACAGACAGACAGAGACAGAGAGAGACAGACAGACAAAGAAAGAGAGAGACAGACAGACAGACAGAGACAGAGAGAGAGGGCGAGGGTCAGGGAGAGAGGGGGAGAGGATACGATCACGGAAACCATCAGAGATGACTTGAGTTGCGTGGACAATGGACATATCGCTGGACGAGACCCAGTATAGCAGCTGCTGGCGATAGACGGAGATGAGTGGCGAAGACGCGCTGCCCGATGAACAGACATGCACGTATACGGTATACCTGTAGGACTACGTAGGCCATATAGCCTGCCAAGTAAGTAAGTAAAACAACTTAGCCATGGATAGTCGACTGAATTCTCAATGAGAAGAATTACAAGAGCTGAGTCTATAATAATATTTTATACGCAATAAACAGAATGAAAAAATAAAACTGATGCAGTCAAAAAAAACATGCCATACCTTTGTATGCATCGTAGATTCGCTTCTGAAACTGCTCGAGCTCTTGTTCCAGTTCTCTCGCCATATCGTTGCTGTCTCTCCAGCTACGGGAAGTGCAGAGGAGTGGCAGAAGGAAGAGCACCACCAGCACACCCCATGCCGCCGCCCCCGCCTTCCTCTGCACCATTGCGTCACTCTAAAACAAGGACAAATCAAATCAAATCAAATCAAATACCATTTTTATTAAGGCAACAACCGTAGCACATTGATAAAAAAATACACAGAATAATAACATTGACATTAACATTAATTATTAACATAACAGAAAGAATAAACGGTGTATCATAAGAATAAACAGTACATCATAAAGCAAAGGATCACATACGGTTGAGCGCTTAAAGGACAACGAGAGAGAGACATAGAGACAGATAGAAAGAGAGAGAGGCGGACAGACAGACAGACAGACAGACAGACAGACAGACAATGCAGAAACAGAGTGGGGACTGAGTAACCAACTACACTGCAGCCTCTGTAGTCTGTCTCTCTGTTGCTGATGAAATCAGAAGAATTCATTCTCAGCAAGAAAACAACAAACGACAGAAATCGATTCTAAAATCTTCTTCCGTAGCAAACAAATGAAATGACAAAATTTAAAAGCAAGAGAGAAGATCAACGATGGCAGCGTTGTTCACACAGAGGCACTCCCTATTTTGCTACCACTCCTCTCATGCATTGTCGGCGTCTGCTTCCTTTCCTCGCCATCAAGATGATGTACATGTATACTTGTATAGTCACTCTTTCAATCGTCGTCGTCATCATCGTTGTCTTCATCATCAGAGCAATTATAGTCAGTTTTATATTTGCGTTCATGTGCTTAAGTGTGCACATACATAATTATGTCTGCATGACATTGTGTATACGTGCGAATTTAAAATTCACACGTAAAAGCGTATATGCACTGTGCAATGTGTGCACGTGTATGTGTACGTATCTGTAGATATAATGTAGGCCTATGAAATGCAACTACAATACATGTATGTACGTATGAATGCACGTATAAATTTGAACATCTACACTACAGAGTGAGCCATAGAAAAGACCTCTACAGTTTTTGCCAATATCTTGGCCAAAAGTAAGAATTTCGAAATGAAATTTTACAAGCTTAAAGATAATTCATATTCACACATGATGACCACATGTTAGGCCTACTGTTTGCTGCGTTACGTTTTTGAATCGTCAAAAAAACAGTGGGTGGCCTCACTAAAAGTGACATTGGGCCTACCTTTTGTTCTGTTTTAAATATTTTGATGAAAGCAGGCTATCATGTGCAAATATGAATTATCTTTAAGCCTGTAAAAAAATCATTTCGAAATTCTTACCTCTGGCCAAAATAATATCTTGGTCAGATAATATCTTTGCCAATATTATTGGCAAAGCAGCAGTCTTTCTATGGCCCACCCTGTAAATAATGCAAATATAATTTATACGCACGTGATGATGTCTGCCTAATGCACTAAATGCGTCTGTTGTTCATTTCCTTCAAACATTGTTGTTGCTTAGTCAACAGACGGATTGGATGGAAAATAAAGGAAATGAAAATCGCCAGAAGCAAAGGCACCAAGAATATGAAACGATGACGACGACGATGACGACGACGACGACAACGATGATGATGATGACGACGATGATGAACAGGCGTATTAAGAGGAGGCGGGGAAGGGAAAGTATAAAAGTAAGTAAGTAAGTAAGTATATTCTAGCAACAGGAAGAAGAGAAGGAGATTAAATGAAGACATTAAAGAAGATAATTGCGTAGACAAATAATATTGGAAATGGAAGATGAAGCCAACAAACAATGGTAGGTCCTAAGAGACGGTGGAAGAAAAGGCGAAGGCTATACGGAAAGCTTGCTACTGGAGGAGACGTGGAATGAGAAGAAGCGATAATGCATGAAAGAAGATGAGAAGCATTAAAGAGAGTAAGATAAGCAGTGGAAAGCAAGCAGAAACTAAATAAATGAGATCAATTAGCGAAATTGAGGTATTGTAACAGTCGAGAAATGATACTGGCGAGTGCTAAAAGATGCGTCTCTGTAGTTTCAGGTGTGTATATATAATTATATATATATACAATTATACATGTATGTACATGTATACGAGACTAAGTTCATCGTAGGTGGCAGACGAGTGCTTTGCAAACAGTTGCATATGGCAGGCATCTGTTCGGTTATATTTGCATAGCTCAAGACAACTTGCCACTAAAGACAACATAATACGCCAACGCGGTCAGACTTCAGCTGGTCGCTGACAAGTGCGTCCATATGGGACAACTTTTGTATTATGGCGAAATAAACGTTAGGCTATCTATATAATTTGTCCCGAGAATTTGACGTTAAGTCACATTTTCATTATATGTATAAACTTTTATGCGTCAACTCTGCTTGAGATCCTCTCTAAAAACTACAGTTATCGCTATTGCCTACCGTCGTTTTAGCTCATACCCATCATACCATGCTTTCATGTGAACAGCCGTGGGGCCATTTGCCATTGGCAAACTTCAAACGAAAATGGTTAGAAGCAGAAACTTTAGCAGCAAAAAGATTTATTTTTCAAGTAGGCCTATATTGCATGGTTTAGGTGCATCCTATAGTTTCGACAACAGTGTTGTGGAAATTGGCCAGCATGAGAATTGCAGAAAAATAACTGTGGGTCAGATTAAGATCCGCGTGGTGTTGGGGTACGAAAAGAATGCGCCCCTCAACCCTAACGACAATTCTCACCATGCAGGAACGATCTTATAAGTGAAGCATGCATTTGGGTGCGAATCTCTGGCGTAAGTTCAGAAGGGAGTATAGACCAATAAAGAATCGAACCACATACACAGGATAGCTGTTCATAGGCTACATGAATACGTACAATGCCGTGTGCAAATAATGTGTAGGTCTTAATATAAAGAGATTGCAGCCGTCACTCTAGGAAATCAAGCGCTTGTAGCCTACGAGTTGGATTTTGAAATAAATGGCGGAATTGTTTTGACTTTGAATTGCTGATAAAACTGAAGCTGCGTGTTTTCTGCAGACAAGAAAAATGTCTCATAGCAAGCAATTTGAAGCAAACCAGGTGATCCCAAAACGCCGACGAAGCAAAAGCAGTTAAACGCTGAAAAACTGAACCAGATGGTTTGAACATATATAACTAAATGACACGTAGACTACAGCCTTGAAGTCGGCAGATGTGTTCTCGAATAAGCAACGGAATCCTTGTAGTTAATCCATTTGAAATGGTTACAATATTATGCTTCCTCAAGTCGCTACCGCCACCATCACCACCAACCATCACTACGACCATCATAATCGTCATCATCATCATCATCATCATCATCATCATCATCATCATCATCATCATCATCATCATCATCATCATCATCATCATCATCATCATCATCATCATCATCATCATCATCATCATCATCATCATCATCATCATCATCATCATCATCATCATCATCATCATCATCATCATCATCATCATCATCATCACCATCATCGTCATCATCATCACCACCATTATCACCATCATCGTCATCATCATTGTCAGTCTATATATGATATATCATTAGTACTATCCCGTCTTTCCTTCGGTTTTTGTCGTCCTAAACCTCTATGCTTTTTTCAATTGCCTTGCCAAATTGGCTTCATGAGTTTAGACCAAATAATCCACAGTTCCAATCATATAAGCGAATGCTGTAAACAGTGTAAAGTGTAAATACTAATGGTGTAGTCCATTTCTTTCTACACCATGGTACCATGGTGTAAAAAGAAATGCAATCTCAGCAGCATTGCAGCAGCAACAACAACAAGAACAACAACAACAACAACAACAGCTGCAGCGGTAGATCTTCTGAGTTGCAATGAAAAACTTTCATTTAATTAAAATTATGACAGAGACGCAATCTAAACTGAACGGAAATTGAATGGGAAGCCGTGAAGCAATTCAAAGCGTATACAGACATGCAGGCAAGGGCGGATACAGAAACTTCGGACGGGGGGGGGGGGGGCCAAAAATTTCTTGACACCTTGGCTCTGGGAAAAAAATCGCATCCGCCAAAAAAGTTGATGACCTTTTTTTGTCATCCGGCCAAATTTTCGGGAAAGTCATACCATTTGAGCAACCACTGAATCCGAATGATGGGGGGGGGGCCACGATACATGGGCATTTCTAAATGGGGGGCCATGGCCGGATTGGCCCCCCCCCCCTGGATCCGCCCTTGCATGCAGGTGTTCAGATGCAGAGAGAATAATAAATAGACATAGCCCAACACGCAGGATGATCAAAAACATCATCAGTGAAAATACGTGTATACTGTATACGGTATCATTGCATGCTGCAAGTGTCGATGATAAATGACCTGCAAGATCAGAAGTGCAGATCAATGCTTTCGAGCAGATATATAGCCTACTATATGCCGTAAACAATAACGTATCGGATGACTTTTCCTTTGCCAGATGGTCGAAGCTGATATTATATGTAGCAATATATATCGACAATTTAATCTAACTTATGGCACTTAGAGCATTAATAAAAATTTACAGAAATCTATGGCATCTTTATCATCACACCAAAAGCATCAAACATTGGTCGATCCAAGTGAAATCAATACAAGAAGGCATGCAAAGTGAAAGATGCATCCATCCTTTTCCAATGGATCTTTCAATATCGCTTTTCCAGTAGAATTCCTGAACGGCAAAAATGTATTAATAAAACTGCAAAAGCAAAACGACTGCATGCATGATTGCACGTGCAGGTGTTAGCACTGATATGCTATAGTGTTAGCACTGATATGCTATAGTGTTAGCACTGATATGCTATAGTGTTAGCACTGATATGCTATAGGGCCTACAGCTATAGTGTTAGCACTGATATGCTATAGTGTTAGCACCAAGTGATCAAAATAACTGAGAATGTTTTCTATTTTAAACGTGTTTGCAACGTTGCGTTCACTTTCTTGGCGACATATTTTTAAAAATCTTTTCATTGTTACTGTTTCCGCAATACCCTGAACATTAGCCTATTGTATGCTTAAGTTGCGTCTGTGTCAGCTTAATTACTTCAATAAAAGAATTGATTGATTGATTGATTTATTAATTTTATTTATTGATCGATCGATCGAATTACTTCAATAAAAGAATTGATTGATTTATTGATTTATTTATTTATTGATCGATTGATTGATTGGTTGATTGCTGGCTCGCTGGCTGAATTAATTATTGGTCGATTGATTGATTCATTCATTCAATGATTCACACAAATGCACTTAAGGCCGCGTGCATGCATATAATAATAAAAATTATAGAGGGCAACATGTGTAAAGTCAGTAAAGACACATTGTCACATGCATAATTTTTATCAAGGTTTAATTAAATGCATATTAATGTCAGTTACCGTGAGAACATGACTACCTGGTCTTTTGATCAAGTAGAAGTTATTACTTTCCTATCGTCCAGCACATGTATCTCTCGCAATAATATCCAAGATATCATCAGCGATCGATCGTTCGATCAGCATCCATTGCAAATTTTTCATACTGTAATAAAATTATATTAAATATGTTCCTCGCTACTGAACAATCGCATTTTTAACGGATTGATCGCGTCCGTTGCAAAACAGTCAAATGACGTCATAATGCATCAATGACGTCATGCAAGTTATAGACGACTAAGGGGCATTCTGACGTCAAAATGCACTAATGACGTCTCGTGAGTTATATGTGTCATTTTCTGCTATTAGATTAATTGGACATTTTTATTGTCCCAGCGATTTTAAAAATCATATTCGCCAAAATTTATTTTAAATGCAGATGTTTCTATAAATTTAATATTGTGGAGATTATTGTTTTCACGGCTATTTGTGAAATATAGGCCTACCACAACTTATATTTTATCTGTTGCATTTTATTGTCCAAAATGTCCACTCCGTTACTGTCCTTTTCACACTTTCGCCACAATAACATTAAAAAATTGTGACCACAAATGATAGTTTTCCCAAAACTTAATGTTCCTCATATACAAAATTGAAAGGCCTTTCAGTTAATAAGTTTGTCATTGAATGAAACAATACTTATTGCGGGTGAAAAAAATATTTTTAGCTGTCACCTGAAATATTGTCCACACCGTTACCACACATAAATCCGTGTGCTACTACATAATTATCAGCAACTAGGCACGCTGCAGATCAGTCAAACCATTTAATCATGTCTCTGTTTATGTATACTAGTCTTTACATAATGACTTTTCGAAGTTAAACCGCAATAATATGTTTCAAAAGGTGTCACCTGCGAATGATACGTTTAATAGGTGTCTACTCCGTTACCAAGAATTAGTATAGATTAAAGATGCTCAGGTATGCATCATTTACCAGTCTTCATCTCCATAGTGAACAAGATTGATATGTAGAAAAATTTTGTCCTAAACGTGGACAATTACAAAATGGGTTTTATATTATTTTAAAATTGTCCACTCCGTTACCTTCCACTCCGTTACATTTGGTACCTATTTATACGTTCGGAAAGGGTAGCGGGGTGGACTTCTAGAAGTAACGGAGTGGACATTTATTCGAATTACGGTAGATAATGGAAATATATTCACATATATGTGCTTACTCTTTTGTTTGTTAAGATGGAAATACTTTCCTTCATGAATTTTCAAAACTAGGGGAGAATGTCCAGCATTGGGACAAATTTTACATTTTATGGCATACAATCTGTGTTATTTGTAGTACATGTATATTGTTGATATAGTCCGAAACAGCAATGTTTCATGAACCTAAAAGGATTTTATTGCATTTTTATCACAAAAATAAACCTCCCAAAATTAGAATTTTTCGATGTGAAAAAATGTGTCCCAATTCAGGCCATAGCGTCCTGCATTGGGACAACGCATGTGGAGCATTGGGACACACACTAAATCTGGTTCTAATCATATCTAATAGAGTACAATATATCATATTCCAGTTGACAATATCTAAACGAGTGACTAGAGTAGATTAAACAATAATATTATCAAAAATTTAATCAATACGAGCAAGCTTCCGTTGACCCTGTCAATCTTTAAAAAAAATTGGACTTACTGGTCAATTTCAAGTAAGTGCATTGTATCATATCTTTACCCATCCTGATAGCATTCTGTTTAACACAATATACAGTAAAACCGTTTAAGTTTAATTTCTTATGATGAATTTCATGCATTGAGATTGTCCCAATGCAGGCCATCAGCACATGTCCCAATGCAGGCCATCTATGGCTATTTCTTTACTTTTCAACTATTAAAAAATGTACGCTGTAAATGACGTCAACATTTCACCGAATGCTTTGCAGTATACTTACCTAACTAGTTAACTGAAATTTCAGGCTAAATCTGCACTAAACATTTAATGCACTGGTTGAGAATGCGTGAGTGAAAATTTACTTTCTTTACCTGAAAATGAAAATTTGCAATATTTTTGTCAAACACGTTCTTCTTCGTGGCATAAGACGCGTGATCACTCGCAACGTCAAAAACGTTCGTTTGGTGGCGCCACACGATTTTATAAATACGCAGAAGGTTATGATATCACGCTGTCCCAATTCAGGACCTGTCCCAAAACTGGACATTCTCCCCTATACATGCCTAAAACATGACCATTGAGTTTTATGACCTGATATTGTTGAGCAAAAATTGGCAGTAACGGAGTGGACATTTCTTTTGGCATAAAAGAATGCCGTATTGCATGTTACTGAGTAGTTTACTAAAACAAAATTAGCTAAGTGGTACATTGAAGATCAGGTTAACATGCAGTTATTTGATAATGACTTAGGTTTTCGATAAAATTTATGGAGAAGCAAGTTTGGTAACGGAGTGGACATTTCTTGGGTGTCTTGAAATTCTTGAATGTTTTACAATTATCTTAACAGATATTTTCCTACTCTGTTTTGTATTGTGATAGAAATACCTTTTCATTCATGTATATTCAAAACTATACGTGTTTGAAACATTTCCACTAAGTTTTGTGAACTTGTATTGTTGAGTAAAATTGACCGTAACGGAGTGGACAATTTTTGGGGCTTAAAAAAATTCCGCAGAGCGTGTTAATGAGTTGATAATACAAGTTTACTGAAATTCTAGACAAGTGATACAATGGAGTTAAGATTAACATGCAGTTAATTGATGTTGCTTTAGTTTTTCAATAAAATTTGTGGATAAGAAAGTTGGGTAACGGAGTGGACATTGCTGCTTTGGTGCTGTCAAATATTTTGCGAAAAAAATATTAAACTAGAATATTAGTGCGCAACGCCACCCATATTTCTTAAAGACATACATTGATGATTAAAATAAGATAAAGAAATTATCGGTTTTAAAGAGAAAAAAAATCATCCAACTCCAAAAGTCAAACTAATCTAATAGCAGAAAATGATACATATAAGTCTAAGTTTTGTCTAGACTCTAGAGCAGTGATTCCCAACCTTTTTTGGCTGGCGGCACACTAAGAAGGAATAAAAAATTTCGCGGCACACTTAGAAGGATTAAAACATTTCACGGCACACTTAATTATAATTATCATTTTTTTAATCTATTTGTCACTATTATTTAATAATATTTTAATTTTAATGTTCCTCCTATCTAAATAATAGCCTACTCTAGTGAGTCTAGTCTGTCAGGCTGTCAGCAGATCAAATTGAAATGAGGCTCCAGAGACGACAATCATGCACAAAACATGAACTTTTTTGGGTCGAGGAAAATTTTTTAGTATTCGCCCCAAACAAAGCCCAAGTTTTTAGTCCCCCCAAAACGGAAACCAAACTCCGCAACTCCGCCCATGCTACCGGTACCCAGTCAAAATTGTCGATTGCAAGCGAAGGCAAGTAGGCCTAATGCTGTAGTGCTGGTTGTAGGTCTATCAATGTGCTTAGTATTTTAGGTGCAACTTTCCTTTTTAACTGAGATTCAACGAGTGTGGGGAAACAATCAAGATTTCCCTTGTAGATCTTAACCTGCCACAGAGAGATTAAGACCAACTGACTTAAGTTTTGATGTTGCAGTAATGATGTTTCGGATGTTTTGCTTTGAATCATTATTAATTAATAACATTTTAGAATTTTCCCGCGGCACACCTGCAAAGTTCTCGCGGCACACTAGGGTGCCGCGGCACACAGGTTGGGAATCACTGCTCTAGAGCAGTACAAGGGCTCTACTACATAGGCTTATGTAGGACTGGAATTCGTGAACATTTATACTGTTTACGCATATAATTATAGGCCTACATGTCACTCTGAACCATAGAATCTGATGACGCCCCACTTAAAATTTGTTTCTAATGCTAACGATTAAGGAAATTTTTGTTTTGCAAACATAATTATTCGTCAATCTGACATCCTGAGTGTTAATAATTATAATTGTATGCATTTATTTAGTAAAAAAGTTTTCCTGAGACCCGATCATCGTTCAAAAACTTGTAGAGCGATGTTAAGTTAGATTCCAGTCCTGTGTAGGCTATAAACGGTCCTTGGTCTAAACTTGAGACGTGTCTCTAGTGAGAAAGATTGGCAGACAGAGGATGACAGACTGGAAAGAGTTTCCGAAATTTATTTTAGAGTGTCTCTGTGTCTGATCGAATATAATATTGCCTATTAAAGTCCATTCACGTAGGCTATTCTTGAGGCAGATGATGGTGAGTGAGCGGTGATATAGAATTATATAATAGGTGGACGATCTACTTAAAAAAACAGAATTCAGAAGTAAGATCGTGCCAGAGTGGGCGTGCATGCGTTGTGGCATGTGGATTGGTTGGAGAGCTTGAGACGAAAAGTGAACGGAACGGTAATGAGTGAGATAGGAAGGAAGATGGATGATTGAGTAGGGTAGGGTCACTATAAGGTCGATGGCTGGATGGATGGTGAAGAGGACGAAACGGTACTTGAGCTGCGATTGTTATAATGAGTCGCAGATTATGGATAGGACCTCGAAGCGGATGCGCTCCGGAGTTGTTATCCAATGGAGTGACTCAAGGATGGGAGTGATATGGTAATCAACTATGGACAAAGATAAACATAAATAGACAGACAAACAGAGACACAGTGAGAGACATAGACATTAATATAATCCAGACATAGACAGACAGAGACAGACAGAGAGACAGATAGGGACAGGACATAGAGATACAGGGCGACAGAGAGAGAAAGGGACAGAGAGAGACAAAAGGAACAGAAGCTGATAGACAGACAGAGAGACAGAGAGATTGCACTGATGAATCTGATAGCCTATACCAAGAACGCGAGCAGAGGCAGATATCATAATATTATAGTATTAATATTATAGTTCCTTCTCTTAATGGTGACGGGGGCAGGGCTCTTTTAACGAGCAGTTGTACACAAAATGTGCAGTTCTAAATGGATTTGTGCAGTTGTAGAAGCACTTCTGTACAGTTAAAACTAGCAAAAAACGTCATTGTCCTCCGATTTGAAGTAATTTACCATAGAGGATGGCAAAGGAAAGAGGTTGTGCAGTTAAAAAAATTCCTTAAAAACAGCCCTGGGGCGGGGACCTAGACCGAGATTCCGAGAGACGAAAAAATGCCTGAAATTGTAAAATTCGAGATAGGCCTAAAGTACCGGAGGGCGGCTCAGAAATCTTCGAGAGCCAGGCACTTGAAGTGGTAGCACATTAATTCTGGCTTCTCTGGATGCCTGATACGATAAAAAAAATAATTTTGATTTCATTCTGATCTTCTTATAACACAGTTCAGACGTGCAAGCTGAAACCAAGATAGACCTATAGGGAGTTCCAGATGTTACAGGCTATTGCAAGACGGAAGTGTTTAGTTTTGGGCAAAAGACAGGGTCGTTAATACCAACACGAATAGATAGATTGAAGGGCGACTGAGATTATGGCAACTGTGAATGAAGACGAGGCGTGCACAAGGATCAGCACAGTTTCCACCTGTTTACAAATGTTCTGCGATTTTGTGCTTGATTACATTACATCGTGACCATGACGACGACGAGTAGGCCAGACGAAATTAGCAGTAACAGACTTATAAGCACTCACCCAAATAGACCTGTACAGCAAATCAGTCGTCAGCATTGATGTTATACGACCAGATCAAATAAATCGCATGTAGCCTATACTATACTTCAACTTCTTTCTAGATAATGAAGCTCGGATCTGTGGTCATCCAAGTAGCTGAAAGGCTAGCTTTCTCCTACGCATCGGGGCCTCGTTAAAACTTAAACTCTAGCTAGCTATAATTGGCCCATCGTGCACACACGCAGCTGCACCTTTATAGCCAACATTTTAATACACGGACGTTTTCAGGCTCAGTCGGATGACCTATTTTGAATCGAGAACAATAATGACATGCGCTTATGGCTGTAGGCCGCTAAGCCTTCGCGGGCCGTGGCTTACAGATGCATTAATGGCCTCAGGCTTAAACATAACAATCACTGTCCCTCCTGCTGCCTGCAGGCTTCGCTCAGGTCGCCCAACGGCCTACATCATATATCTATATTGAATCGCTTCGAGATGCTTATAACTTATGTGACAAATAAGCCTATCACTGAGCCCTGACAATAATATTAGACGTACTGTAACAACCGAGAAGTATTGGCCTATAAAATTACGCAGACAAGCGCAACACGGAAACGGTTGCCTAACCGGCAGTTTAGGCTCTGTTGTATGCCTGACACAGCATGTGAATAATAATGATTACGGATTTGATAGGCGTTTAAACTTTTATGATCTATTTACACTTTGATGTTGGGGTCGAGGTTGGGGTGTGTCGAGAGGGGGGCGAGGCAACTTTCTAATAGGGGCCTATGATTATTAATAGCTTGTAGGTTAATGGACCTGTGAACTAACTTCTTTCTAGATACACCCCTTACAAAGGCTATTCAGCTAGTCATCTATGAAATATGTATTATACTGTTGGCTACTATTTATTTGTTGTTAGACATCATTATTAGATAGCCTACTAAAATTTGTTAACTGTTTAATACGGTTCACTGTTTAGATATGAACAGAATAAAATTTTAATGTAGTCAAATGCCATTGGACAACTACAGGATAAATCAGTTATAGGCCCAAATAGAATAATGTGGACGTCAAAATTATACAATACTTTGTGTACATATATTTTGACGAGACCCCTCTCCATAACAAATCGCCTAAACCACATGACCCCTCCTGGCATACGTAACATTTGGACAGACCCTTTCCTTAGATACATTACAGCTGAGTGACTCCAGTGAATAGCAACATTTCTGTCAAGCAACAATCTTACGTGGAGAAATACTTTGCTGGTAATTCAGATAACTTGGCAGCAGCCAAATCCAATTACCGGTAATCAATATTTAAGATGAAATAACTATTTGCTTAGTCTGGCTATCTATTTTCTGCTTTCTATTTTCGCTGCTCAAAGCATTAGATAGCACAAAGAAATCATTATTTTTGATTCTCCACATTTACCTATGCAAGATTTAAGTTTGTAAATGAGCCAGCCAAGTTTAAGCGGGTCTTTTAGACCTTTGTCGGCTGACTCATTGACCTGCACTAATATTAAATTTATAACAATTATTTCCTTGTTGAAGTTTTGTTGTTGTTAATGTCTGTTTCTGTTACGTGATTATTGATGTGACATTGCAAGTCAATAAATGAAATGAAAAAAAAATGAATCAGAATTGTTTACTGTCCATGTAATCAGGTAAAGATAATTAAATAAAAACATATTAAGATCGAATGCTGAATGCACAACTTTTGTTCTAAACAACTGAACACGACCTAATTGAAAATATCAACTAAAGTAGTCTCAACATACTAGTGTTAAAACAAGTACCAGCATAAACTATGTCAAACACCTCAGCAACAGTTCACATTTGTCTGCTTACTTCAAAGTTAGTTTCATCTATCAAGTACAAGTAACTTTTAATATTTCACATCAATGTGAAATTTACAGCAAAACCATGTACTGCCCAAGCAGACTATGCGATACAAAAGCACAAAATGGTAGCAATGAATATTTCCGACACAGAGCTTAATCTTGTTAGTGTATATACATTATACAAGCCAACATCTGGCCTTAAGCAAGAGTGACAAAGGGTTAATATTGGATAAGTAAACAAATACGCAGAACAGGTTACAGATGATGCACTGATCCCAAGCCATGAAGTAACTACAACTTTACTAAGACATTTTACTGCATTGGATCCACTATTCCACTTGTTTTTCGTGCCTTTGGTGACAGTGGACATGGCAGCATTAAAACACACCCCCACCCCATCTCATAGCACAGTAAGTCTGGCAACATCAGCAACTTAGACTAATACAAGATCCTATTCTGCTGGAGAATGGATATCTGTGAAGGCAATTGCGAAGGCTATAAAATATGCGGCTAAGAGGAAGGGACCAAAAGAGGTTGTTGTTTAGGATGTCCCTAATACATAATGTCTTTATTTCTTCAGAAAGCTAAAATGGAGTGGAAAATGTTGCATTCACTGTCAAGATCACAAAAATTGGTTCAAGACATTTGCTATTACCCAAAAAATAAGAAGAACATGGAATCCAAGGCATTGACATGTATATTATAAAAACTTAAAGACACACTACCCAAAGAAAATGTACTCTGAATAATTCTCAGGATGCATATCAAACATCTACCAAAATATGAAATAAACAAAAAATATACAATCATAAAGTGCCAACTGCAACATATTGCTGTACATTTTATGCAACATATAACTTTATGACAAACTTTGAGAAGTTTAAAATCAATTTTTTGCACAATGAGCCGAATACTCTTTGAATATAAACTTTGCATATACACTCAAAAATAGAATGGTTCTTCTACCAAGGGCCACTTTAATAAACCGAAATTAATCAAACAAAGGCAAAACTTGTTAAGAAATGGCATTACGGAGAACATGATTTTGTCATCCTGTTATTATAATATATGAATCTTTTTCTGAATGCATAGAAGGCTTTCTACTGCATCAGATATGATCTCACAGAATTAAAATGGCTGGCTGCATGACAAAAAAAATATAACTAGGATCAAATAGATTAAAATAAAAAAATGTTGATAAAATTTAAAACAGAAATAAAAGATTACAACAGAGACAATAAAATTAGGACACAACCTTTAAACTTCTGTTCTAACAGCATCATAAAAGGAATATAAAAAGAGAACTAGAAGCCACAGGTTGTCGATATTCAGGAATCAAATCACCCCCCATACACTACGCTTCAGATCAGATAGTCCCTTTAAGTTTGAAAGATGAGCTGCATTTGTTTTTAGTACACTCCTATGATTAAGTGTGAAGAGGAATCAAAGAAACTGTTAAGTGTTTTATCATAATTGCAACGTACGTACAGTCGTACACGCAGTCAATGTACCAATTTAACTGCCACGTTCTATAGTGCACCTATGTACCTTCTATAAGCATCTTGTCCTGACTTGGATGACATCTGGATGCCAGTTCAGTGTGTCAAGTACTGGGCTAATCAAGTCATCCTTACGTGAACATACATGCATGCATGCCACCTATCATAAACACCAAGACGAACAATTAAATAAAATTTACAAAACACAGATGCAATAGATCAATCACAAAATGACCCAAATTTTAGTTGTGGAGAGTGATCATTTTACGCACATTATTCTGATTGTTATTTTGAAGCAATCCTGTTTGTCTCATTTGTAGGTTAAAATTACCCGACCTTCAAATTAACGAATTCTTCATTCTAAAGTAACGCATACTTAATTAACACTTACTAACGTTAATTTAAATGACGACTACTTTTGTGCTTCTTCCAGCAAAATTACGAAATGATTTAAAACATACAGAAATTCCACAACATCTTTTTACAAACTGTTTGCATCACACTGTTCGTTGGAAAGCGAACGGCAAAAGCAAGAACTAGACGCAGACGAATGAGTCGATCGATTGATTGATCGATTAATCGATCAATCGATCGATTGATTCAGAGCAACGACATTCGTGATTTGTTCGCAACAGATCGTCGAGTCGAACATCTTCTCTGCGCTTGTGACTTGCGACCACTTTCACCGGATGGTTCTGTAAAAGCAAAACATCTTAACCCTTTAGCAACGAGCGTGTACTAAAATGCATGGAAAACATAACGTAGCTGGTTGTTAAAGGGTTAAACATGTATTCCTCATGAGAAAGCACATAGAAAGCAGATCTGCACCTGTGATCTGGAGTTTGACAAAAGTGCAAGATCACAAACCAAACTACAAACTCTTACCAACTTAGCACATGAGTCAGATACGAGCTAGGATCTTGCTATAACAGCAAAAAATTAAATAAACCCCAGGTCTATTATAAATAGTAGCATCAACAGCTGAAATAGCCAATGATGTTCTTCATTTACCACATGAGGCAGTTGCGCAGGCGAGTGGAGAAAAGGTCATCAGGTCACTGATGATTTCAGATTTTTCATTGATTCTGCTCATTCCACTGGTTTTCTCAATGTTAGACAGTGGTGTAAAACTTGAAATCTGACATACAAACAGTAACACAACCAAACACAGCCATGGTATTAAAAATTTAAAATATTTACACAATGCCTATTATGACACTTGATCAGCAATCTCTCATTAAATAAATCACAGGGTCAATTGGTGTGGAATAGCTTGCTGACCTCCATCCAAGATGCAAAGAAACTGCACCTATTCAAATGTTTGTGCATACGCAGCAAAAATATTTACCTAACTTCACACAGCATGTCATTATTTTTTCTTTTTTTGGTGGGGGTGCTTTTTCGGGTTTTTCTCAGCATGCTTATTGATTGTACTAAATCTACCCCATTTGAAATGCTTCCTCGATCTCTGCTGATATTTCGCTATGGCTGCATGGATCCCAATCCCCCATTTTCTGCCAAATGAACATTACTTCTAGGGCCCCCCTTCAGCAAGATTTTTTCCTTTTTTGGGTTGCCTATCATCTCCATGTTAAACCCAGCTACAATTTAGTTTATGTGAACTAATTTGTACGATTTTTCTATCTGTTCATGGTTTCATTTTGCTTGTTCTTCTGGGTGCAATAAATTCATTAAAAAAATGATGTGATTTGATAAATTACCAGCTTTTAAGGTTTTGATGTGCAGGCAGTTAATTACATTGCAACGAATTTTTCGTTTCATGATTCCTAGCAATTATTAATGCAAGACAAAATTAAAAACTTCTGCAGCTGGAACTAATTCAGACACAAACACTGAACAGCTAACATACCCTTCGTGATTTTCCATCTACACCTGGAGTGAATCCCAACTTGAGACCTTTGAAGCTCTTCACTGGAACTTCATCCACCTCAACATTCACGATTGGCGTGTTCTCTGCCAGTAAAGACTTGTCTTCCGGTTGACAAGACACGTCTGGAGTTGAAGCAACTAGAAAACAACCACATGCGCCAAATGCTCAACAATTCTAACAGCCATTTGCAATATCAAACTAATTGAACCCTACTCTCTCTCTCTCTCTGCCCTCAATTCGAGCAGGATTGTGTTTAAATCATTCTTTCTTTCATTTAAAGGCTGTTTATCAAAGTAAAATGGTACTTTTCATTTGCTAACTAAAATCACAAAAGTTTATTCTCTTTTTCATTTGCATTTTAATCTCCTCATCTCACAAACATCTGCTATGAAACATAAATGCAGTCTTGTCACAATATCTTTCATGATGATTATAGTAACTCATCACAAAAGTTCAACTAAAACTGACATGCAAAAAATATGCTACTTCCTAAATGTAACACACATTGCTCACACACATTACACACACACGCTCAGTGAAAATCACCCACACTGCACACACCAATGCTGCATCCACCCTCATGTTTCTTGCACATAAAGTGTGCTTATAATATGAGCTGCCCATTCATTCATCCAGATACCAACATTCACAAACTGTCTTTACATTAATCACCCTGCCATTCACTCTCATCTGTTACGCACCACTTACTTTTGTCATATCGCACATACAGTTCATGTACACCATGACTAGTGTACACCATGACTAGTGTACACCATGACTAGTGTTCTCCAGTTTGCAATGTTTTCCTAACCAGACAAAAGTAATTAAAAATCAAAGTCTTACGATCTGATCACACGTGTTCAGTGTTACCTGAGTCTGAAGATGGCAGAAGATATTTTGAAAAATTCGACGCTGATGTGTCGCAATCGGTGACAACGTCAGAAAAATAGACGGATCTTCTGCACACAGAATAAACAAATGTTATTGATTCCACAACACCAACGCTATTTTCGTTAAATTTTTTAGCATTCAAGATTCACTTTCAAACAGAATATAACATTAAGCAATTAAAGTTATTTTTCCCCACCACTTGACACACTAGGTTTCATTTATCGAAATGCCAAACAGTCTTAATCTTTCCTTTCCGGTCATATATACCAATAAAAATAACAACAATCTGAATATATATATTATATATTTCATTATTTTCATACCTTGATGCAATAGCAACAGGTGATTGTCATATATCCACATTCTCCAATGCAAGATTTAATACATGCCTCAATATTACATGACCATATCATAACTACAAACAACTAAACACCATGAAAACCCAAATCTCAAACCGGACAAAGTTTTACATTAAAAGCAAAATAAATTAAATACAACAACTCAATATTTTGAATTCACGATGCACAAGTAACAAAACACAAACCTTGACGATCTTCTGGCATTTTTGTTCAGCTTATTTCGGTTGACTGAGGTCACTCGTTGTTGTTCTTCCTCTGGCAAAATGGGACTCGCATTCTTCACATTTATTTCTTCACTAGATGGCTCTGTTAGGCTCTGCTCCTCGGAGTCCTGTATGCTTTGAATCAACGATTTTCGTGTCATTCGCTGAAGAACAACGCGAGCAACGGATGTTGCTTTTGGTGTGTTTCCAACGCCGAGAAGGCTGGAACGCTTTTCTGTACAAAATGATGCATTCAATTCAAACGGATTAAAGCAGTCTCCTAAAGCTTTGCAGAGTTCTGCATAAACTATTACAGCCAATAACTAGAAATAGGCAGACGTAATAATAGCAAATAGGCAGACGCAATAATTGCAAATAGGCAGACATAATAATTGCAAATAGGCAGACGTATAACTGATGGATTAATTCAAGACAAGCGATTAGGTCAAAGCATGGGCAAGTCTCTAACAAATTCAATGCTTTTAATATAATACAATGCAAATCATGTATATAGTATCAATTTGAAAATGCCTATAAATATCTTGCTAGATATGTTCACAAAAGTCCTAACCAACAAGGGCAAGTAAAATCATGAAAGAAAATTATCACCACTAAGAGCTTTCAAGTTGCTAAATAAAAAGCTAACAGCATAAATTCATCACTCCATATCGACGACAGATTCTTTTTTCACGTGGAATACATGACGAAATTCATATTTCTGATTTCCTTATCTTGTTAGATCTGTTTTCACGTGAAATGTGACCGTCAATCGTTCATTATGATAGCACTTCGGAAGTCAATACAAAAACAGACAAGATCATCAAATCAAATGGCATGCTCGAACTCTGCCAGTGACTGTCCTCAGCATCTCTGTCCTTATCACATGGTGATTGGTGAGCATAATAAAACCTTTATCTATATTAAGTATTGTAATCTAAACCAGAGATACAATGCTGAAGTCTGACAAACCATGAATTATACATGTGAATATCCGACCTGTGCTATTAGCGTCCATCTTTTTATGTACTGGACTGTCGACCTTGAAGAATCCACCATCGAACGTTTTAACCTCTGAAGTGGATGATGCTGTGAGTATCACTCCTATCACCTTTGCCTCCACTTCCTGTCCCTGCTGCTGCTGCAACTTCTGTCGAAACTGAGCAAAGTTCGGCCGTGTAGTCGTCTTTTTCTTTGCAGCGAGAGCCGCCTCTGTTCCTTTAGCAACCTTTTTCTACAGTGTACAAAACACACAAATTTTGCCTTTGCTTCCACAATCCACATATATAATGTGACTTTACAAATCCACACTAGCTTAACTGGTTCACTACATATCACAATCTCCTTCTCTACATGTGTATATTCATAAGCAACATAAACACAAAGTGATATTAAGTGCAAGTTAACAAATGGCAAGTGCTTTTTTGTATCACATCTCATTCAGAAATTTATATACAGTGTCCGGAAAAAAGGGACCCATTTCGTAAATTTATATGAAAATAAATAGTAAATATTCATCAATTTTTACAATTCAAACACCGTCTTAATCCAGACATATTGTCTAACATTAGTTTTTCACGCAACGGACAGCTGAATAAGAAACTGTGGAGTTCTTAACCTATTACACACATACATAGTTACATACTTCAAGTGTGATTCTTGTTCAAGCAACCACAGACAATTCTATCTTTCATTTAAAATCCACACATAATATGTACAATGTACCTTCATTGCTTTTGGCTTCACATGCAGAGGCAGGTTTTCCATCACCCAGTTCACGGACTTTAACTTGCCCAGATCAGAAAACTTTTTGTCAACATCTTCGACCTGTGCAGAAAAACTCACATGTTTAAATTTTATTCTTCAAAAGTGTTTTTTTATATAATTCTTCATGTTTTTATATAGCATCCTTATAAAACAAAACTGCACAAGAACATCAATATGCAGCTCACATATTAAGATCTTGCTCTACATATACATTACATATTCATTGCATTTCTAGAGTCCTGAAGCTACTATCAGCATCACAAGGGAAATTTATGTTCAACCAGCCTAAGTTAGCACTCACATTGCAGGGAATATTAAAGTCAGCCATGGCCAAGTGCACGACTGTACAAACCGTTTAGATTTGGCAAAAACTGGACAAGTCTCAGAGCAAATAAATAAAAAAGCAATATGAAATTGGAGCTTTTTGGAACAAGATCTCAAGCCATCAGCATTTTCACAGAAAGGTAAGACTTACTGGAAACCAGTTTGCAAATCTTTAAGAAATTTGCTTGCTTCCAGCTTTGCATAAACCTTTGTCATCCTTTATTAAATTTGTATGCAATTGAAAGCTCGTCTTGTATCTGCTCTGAAGAGTGTTTATTTTCACCAGTTATAACAATAAAAATCATTAATAATTAATATCAAAACCCGGTGTCAAAGAGGTCCCCTCCACATGATGCTAAAACAGGGAACTCTTGTAATGGAAACAATAGAGAGCTCTTCTTACCTGATAATATATCATATCCCAGAATCCCTGAAGGTCAGTGCAGGTTACTTCCTTCTCGCTTGTCTTAAATTCACAATCATCAACAAGACCAGAGAACTGTTTAAATCGTTGTCCCATCAACAGCTCAGCCTGGCCAATCGTCGTTCGAATCTGTCCACTCACTGCAACATAGCAACTTTTATAAACAATTCGATGGAGACGGTGATGACAATTTCACATGCACTTTTATTATTATTATTATTATTATTATTATTATTATTATTAAACTGTCATAAATTTATAACATGCCTAAACAAACAGAATCTTGCACAGAAGCCGGTAAAAAATGGAAAATTTCTAATCATAATAAATCTGGAATAAACAACAAGTCTTAGGGCTACTGTTCAAAGAGCAACAATGTTGAAGATTTATAATAAAAAAAATAGGAGAGCAAATAATTCTACAACAAGAGCAGCACAATAAAAAAGTCAGCATAGAAGAAAGTGGTAAACGAATATAAAAGCGCTACATAAACACACATCTCAGTATATACAGGGTGGGCCAATAGGAATGCAACAACTTTGACGCCTTATAACTTGAACAATTTTTATCTGAGAATCTTGGCCTATATATCAGATTGAACACAATTATCCATTTTATCATTCGGCAAAATATCTAAGAGATACTATTACGACTTTTTGAGATAATGCTATTAATGTTCGATGTCCCTTTTTTGCCATGAAACTGCAAGAAAAAACCAAAAGTCTTAAACTGAATATGTCAATGACTCAATTCTAAACAATCACCGGTTCTAACAATTAATGACAATTCATATCTTGAGTGAATTGATCATAAATCAAACAAATATTCAATATGTCCACAACGTGCTTTAATGACAGCGTAGACACGAGACGATCACTAATGGCTGAGGCCACCAGTGCTCGGGTTATTTCAGCCCAGCAGTAAACAATCAATTTTTTCAAATGTTCAACGTCACGTATCGGTTAACGATAGACAAGTTGCTGAAGACACCCCCAGATCGAATAGTCAACCGGGTTTAAATCCGGATTGTTCGGTGGCCAGTTCTCCGGTTCAATAAACTCTGGTACGTTAGCGTTCAGATAGGAAACCCTATGACGTGAACGATGAGCCGGCGGGAGAACGTTTGCGACCACAGTTGCGGCTGTTAGACGTTCCCGTGGCATCAATTTGTTTAATCAATCGATATCGATGTAGAGCATATTTATTCCATTTTCTAGAAGGGAATTCTATCAACATCTGATGTGCATTGTATTCTTTTTCTACTCTTAACATTCTGATTAAAATTCTATCCTCTTCCGTGAGCGGCACCATGATGTTCATTATTTAGATTCAAAATTGAGGTGTGCGCCGAACCGAAATTTTTATTTAAACGGTGCCGTCTATCAGCGCAAGATTTGACACAGTGGTAGAATGGATAATTACCTTCCATTTGGGATATTGATCACGATGTTCGGATAAAAATTCTTGAAGTTATAAGGCGTCAAAGTTGTTGCATTCCTATTGGCCCACCCTGTAGAAGTGCTACATAAACACACACATCTCACCTTCTTCGTCGATCTGTTCAGCGTCTGAGACGAGCATTTCTTTCCAAGACAAGCACAGCATCCTCAGACGATCCGTCTCCGAGGATAGCAGACGGCGGAAGTGTCCGACCGCATCCACGTCTTTTCCAGGTGAACTGGTCACTAGTAACAAGCACATTAAAGCAAAATATCAGCTCATGAAGATCTATGAGACAGAAAACAATGGAAATAATGCGTGGAAAAGAAGCCTCCAGCTCATGAAAAACATTTTGAACGAGTTCTTCGTTCGGCTGCTCGCCTCATTGGCCGCATTCCTAAATATGCCCCCGTCTCTGCTTATATGCGTGATGTTCTTCACTGGCTCCCTGTTTCACAGCGCATCTCCTACCGAGTTGCTGCACTTGTCTGGCGTTGCCTTACTGATTGTGCTCCATCATACCTGTCTATTCTTTGTCGACCTGTCTCTGACCTTGCAGCCCGTCGAGCTCTTCGCTCTACGACAACGGGGGAGCTTTTGGTTCCTCGAGCTCGCACTTCTACAAGACAGCGCCGAGCCTTTTCTTCTGTGGGTCCCGCTATCTGGAATGGCCTCCCACTAAACTTGCGACTTATGCCTAAACTAAATTCACCTGCTTTTTATAAGTCGCTCAAAACCTATTATTTTAGCTGTGGCTGAACTGGGAGCGCCTCTGAGTAGTTTCTTGAAGAAGCGCTATATAAATTCACGAAATGAATGAATGAATTTCCGACTGTATTTAAAACGTTGATTCATGACATCAATGAATACTACATGCTGTGCGGCCCATGCTCCTGAACAGCAACTTTGGCAACTCATAGTGCAAAACACCTCACCAAAGACACATTGTTGACTTAAGTTGCACCTTTCAAGTTTCAGATCTATACACATGCTCCAGCACATCTAAGAAGCTCACAAAGTGCTAAATAAATATCTGCAAAGACAGGTAAAAACTACACGTCCACATACCTGGTTCGCTGACAGGATGACCATTATGAATAGGTGGATCATCAGTCTCTAACGGTTCAACGGCGGCTGAACCACTGACAATGGCAGATTCAGCGTCAAATGACGAAAGAATGTCACTTGGACGGTCAGCAGATAAATCTTTGCTCAAGTCAGTATCAATGTCAATATCGTCAAAATTCGGCATTGGAGCAACAGGAAACACTAAAAACATCAGAACACAGATTTTTGTAAGCCATATGTGACTCAAAACCCGTCACAAGTCAGTTTATGATCTTTTTATTCAGTCATATTTGACACGATGGCTCTGTTTTAAAATACTTTTTACAGAATGAAAATATCTTTTTTTCTATGTGTTAAGTTTTACTCATTTGATTCTTTCATCAGTTTAGAATGAGAAAATCGGATAAAAAGTTTCTGAATATATGTCATAAAAATACTCCGAAACCACTAATGGATCATTCTGCAATGCTGCTGGACAATAAAGGAATATATATTATATATTCTGAATCAAACGGCATAAAAATCGATTTACTACTTTGCATATTATGGTGAATTCAGAGCAATCTGCCAAATTGAAGAATATTCTACATCCTTGACCCCTCTCGGTGTTTATTTCAGCTTCTAGCACAATACCCAAGAAGCGACAAGCAACAGGTTTCTAGCCCCACATCACTTATATTAGTGCAATATAAGACCTAGGTAATAATGTAAATTGCTTCTTACTTCAGTAATCATTTAATGTGTGATATTTGGCCAAAAGAGCAAACAATTCCATTTAAACCAAGTTCTGCATTCTTTTCTTGCAGATTGCAAAAAAGCTTAGAACCAAGAACAAGACATTGAGATGAAAAGACTGAAACACTAGATTTCTTCAAGTGATATTCTTACACTAAACAATCAGAGATGCTGCACTGCAAGTCACAAAATTCTGACCACTTTAAAGAATGTTTGTAATCACCCGAGTTTTTACCAAAGTCAGAGAAAGTCCATCCACTGGACCGTTAACCCTTTAATGCCGGAGGGTATAGGATTTTTCATACCATTTACTACCATCTTGGCATTAAAGGGTTAAGCAAAGAGCAAATCCATTCTAACTGCAGAAGGTAAAATACAATTGAGTTCCAAGTCAGCTGCTATCACGTGGCTGTATCAATGACAGAAAGAAATGCATCCTACAATGAACTCTTACTCTGGCTTCCAATCCTGCCGCCTGTCGGTGGCGTTTTTAGCTTTCGTCTGTTAAGTTCGACCATTGGACTATTCTTCAGAACTTCCACACTGAAAGCACAAGACAAAAAAAACTGAAATGCCAACACTTTTAGAGATTAATCTACCTATAGAAAAGCCAATAATTAAAAATTACATCTAATGTATTTACATTGATTTCAGACAGCACAACATTAATCTGAGATCAACTGACAACTTCAATCAATCAATCAATCTTTTTCCACGTAACCACTGCAAATCTCAAAATGAAATCTTTTTCCCCATCACCACTGCAAATCTCAAAATGGAATCTTTCTTATAAAAGACAATAGATTGAATAGATGCATTATTGCCTTATCAATATTGGCATGCAAAGTGAAAGTTAGGTAAGTGCAGACACAAACTTATTCTTCTCTGAAGTGCAGTCTTGATTTTAATTATAATTACCTTTTCATCACCATTCAAAACACCATCATAGCCCAAGGAGGTTTGAAAAATATTTCTCCTTTAAACAATGAACAAGACTAGAATTTTATAGTTTGCTCAGACATAAAATTTAATAGCTCTCTACAAAGTAACAAAAAATCCACTGCAAGTAGACACCTCAGTCAACCAACGATGAGTGTAACAAATGCATTCACAATGTGTTCATAAACTCTACTTTACACGCAACTCATGTGGTCTAAAAGATGTAAAGTTAGCTTAGACGGTCAACAAATTGTTACCCTCCACTCACCAGGTTCAAGGAGATTTTTTTTTAAATTTCCAAACCTGAAATGGAATAATTCACTCACCCTTCCTCTGGCGACAGAGTTCTCAATATCAGACTGTTCCGAACATTCTTTGGTGTTTTACGCTTTAAACTGTCCGGCCCCAAAGCAATTGAGCATGAGCGCATCGTCCTTATTGGTTGACTGGGAGTCTGAAAGACAACAGAACTTGCGTTCCGCACTTTACTTTCCACCATTCTGTTCTCTGTTTCTTCAGCTATTTGAGAACTAGGTTCATTCACATTCTCCTGACCACCTCCATTACAACTGATTTCAGTGATCTCCAAAGCAGATTCTGCCGCAGCAGCAGCAAAGTCATTCGTCCCAATACCATTGCTAGCAATTGTCAAATTTCGCAACGACTTCCTTTTTTGGTTCCTTGACACTTTCCCCTTCTTTGGTTCGTCCTCGTCAGCCAGTTCAGATTCCAACTTTTCTTCTGGAATCTTGTTCATATGCGCTGCACTATCGCTGTCGGAAATGCTATCACCAGGCAACACTTTTCCTTGTATGGACCGTCTTGTACGCACTCCTCTTTCAAGTTGCTTGTCTTCTTTAACAGCAGCAGTAGCAGCCAAATATTCTTCATTTGCTGCTAGTGCAGTCTTCTCCGCCGGCTCAACGTCACTAGTGGAAATGGACGACATGTTGGAGATGAGTTTCACAACCGACCGCCTTCTGCTGCTTCCTGTTGCATTCAAAACATCAGATTCAGACACGGCTGACCTTCGCTCCTTCCTGCCGCTCTTTTTGACAACTTCTTCACTCTTGATGTCCTTTTCAGCGGTTTTGGGTGTTGCGAGAGTATCTTCAGACTGATATGCTGACTTTAATCCACTTCCTTCGATTCTCTTGGCCACTTCTTTAGATGCGGCTGACCTTCGGCTTCTTGCAGACGTTTCCTTGGATGCCACACTGCCTGCTCCCATCTTTTCTACAGATGTCTTTGCTGCAAAATCAACATCATTACTATCTGCAAGTTGTCCTAGAACCGGTCTTGTGGCAACACCTTTCGACTTTCGTTTTCTTAAAGAATGACGAGATCTTTGTGGCTCATCTGGAGATGTGTCATCTCTCTGACTGTCATCCATCCCATCTACAAAATCATCAATAATCCATCTTGCATCATCCGCTTACTCTACAAAAAGAGCCAGCAATGAACAGAACTCAACTAAATGAACAATTTAAATAATAAAATTAGGATTATTTTTGAACCTGTGGCATTGCAATTCCCCTTGTCATGCCATTCTACAAATCAGTTGTCAAGTGAATCTCCCAAGCAGTTCCCAAACGGAGCAATATAAAAATCCACAGATCAACAATCACGTGCATGAAATTATAAAACAAGCCATGCGTCAATGTTCGCCGCAATATGCAACTTTAGAAAATCAGCAAGTTTACATCAACGGAGCAAGCTGCCTTGATCCAAAAAATTCCAAACAACCACCAGGCCTACTCAACTCCAACATAAATAATGGTTCATTACCGCACATCACACTTCTTAATCCTAGGTAGGCAGCGATGAAGAAATTAATATATCCAAAACAATTTACCTTCACGTCGTCGTAGATTTGAGCGACTCCGATCTCCATCGTGATTCTCATTCACAGGCGATGCTGACGAACTGCGTCGACGGCTCTTCCTCCTTGATCTCTCATTCACTCTCTGCGTCATACTGAAGACTGGACCTACATGGCCATCATCTTCTTCACCAGGCTGTGAAGCCATGGGTTCCGGAAGTTCTACCAGAAATAAAAGTATATTCAACACTGAAGATCAAGGATTTATACAAATGAATGCATCAATGTGCATTTAGTCCTCTCAGCAGAGTAAGGGAAAGAGTGTTGTTAAACTTAGTTACATGTAATATACCATTCCTGCACAGTGCTAGAAAAGTGTTAGAAAATCCATACTAATATTCATGTTAAATGGATAAATCTTTACAAAATCTGACACTGACTTAATCAAAGCATTCGTCAAATTCACCATCTAATCAATCATATATCATTTCACTCACACCAGTTGTCTTAATCAATTTCAATTATTCCTTGATAGCACGGCTAAAATAGTTTACATGGCAATTCAATAATGTTCTGACGCAACGTACTCTTACTTTCAACGAGGACAATGCAGTGGGAAGCAGGTACGATAGCTAATGACGCAACAACCGAGACGGCCGGCGTTCGAAGACACTCTTCTTGAATCTCAGACACTCGAGGAGTCGAACTAAAGAAAGCACAGGACGTTGCAAAATGACATTGCAGCACAGCACACTTAAAAGTTTTAAACTTCAGTGACAAAAGTTCTGGATTGTTGTACACCAGAGTAGTTTTACGATGTACAGTCTGTACAACAACTAAAATGCCATATATCTAAATCGAAAATGAAACACTAAATTTTCACAGAATGCAAACAGAAAAGAAACTATGAAGAATTCCTGTGACTAACTTTTAAGCAACTTAATTCCAATTCTTCTTTAAGCGAACAATTAACAAACCTGCTATAACCAATGAACCAATAAGTCAAAAACAGCAGCAACAATACAATGCACATAATTCAATACAACGCACTTAATTCAATACAACGCACGCAATTCAATACAGCACACGTAATTTAATACAACGCACGTGATTTTAGTTGATTTTCTCGTTTGTCGTTGGGCAGCCATTGTTCTTCCTCCAGAGCTGAAGCTCGCTTCATCAGTTGAAATTTCAATCGCTGATGTCTTTCTCTCTACATCAGAAACTTCATTCGAAGAATTGAGTTTATCGAAGGAGAATGGTTTTAAGTTTTCGGGAGCCTTGAAGCGGAAGTCAGCCGGAGCAAACGATGGTTCAGAACCTCTCGTCAGATTGACCTTCTTCATTTTTGAGTAGCTGAAGTCAAAGACTTTAGGCATTTCTTTTGAAGAAGAGGATGTTGACGACGAGTGAACCTGTGATGATGACGATGATGATACGACTGCCTTTGCACCGGAAACAACTGTGGCCCTCGTTCGTGATCTTGTTGCTCTCTCGGGTGCAGCTACCATGAAAGCATACAAAGAATGTCATAATAGTTTCACACTGAAACTTAAACGCACAGTTACTGACATTTGCCTGCAATTTATAAAACAAGTGAATGACTTCCTATTCTTTTGATTTTTCACTTGTGCACCGGTACATATTCAGCCGTCCATAGCTCACAATTCATTACCCGAACAATTCTAACAGAAGAAACTTCTCTGCATTTAAACACACACAAACAATTGAAGCGCAACTAACTACGAAAGTCAAAGCAGCAACCTATGTTTAAAGAAAATGATTTCTCCCACAAGTTGGTCATATCAACTGTCCGCACAAAAATTCAGCACCAGCAATAAAAAGCTCAAATTCTAGAGAGCTTCAAGTGATAATTTTAACCATATCCCAAAATGTAACAGAGCGGCTACTCTTTCACCATATATGCAGAATTGAGCCCCTTCCATGGTGGGCCAAATGGTCTCCCACAGGAGCTACACCTACTTCCTGGGGCTCTCACTGAAGCATTTTTTATTCAACGTAAAACTGTGCTAGAGTTGGGAGCGCTTCCGAGTAGCTCCTTCAAGAGGTGCTATAGACTTGAATGAATATATTTAGAAAGCAACGCTAAAGTTTTTCAGAAGCACTCAACGTGTGGCCATCAAACAGCTAAAGAAGTGCATCTCTAAGAGTCAAGAAAAACCTTACAAACACATGCAGCAGCATTAGTGTCAGACGGTAAAACAGCATCTACCTGATATTAGTCTTAACCTACAAGTCAAAACATCAGCTCTTATACCTGACCGGGCCTGGGTCGGGAGCGCCTCTGAGTAGTGCCCTTGAAGCGGTGCTATATAAATCACATAGATAGATAGATGGATAGATATACCTGTTGTTTTGGGTTCCATTTTTCCAGTTCCATTTGACAGTTTCACAGATGAAGCTTTGGTTGGTGCCTTAGATTTCTCTGCGATCTTCGGCACAGGATCCGATTTCTAAAGTTATTTATCAACCAATAATTTAAGTGATTGCAAGCAAATAACTACAAAAATTGGCAATTGCCTATTCATCTAACCTTTAATAAACAACAACTGTCTTGAAAAAAGAGCTGTATCAAAAGCATCTTTTAACTATTCAAACGAATTTGAATAATTTGTCACACTATTTGGTTGAATATGAATAGTAGATGATGGCATATCGGGTATAAATAGACACAAGCACGTGTATTTAAAATGTCTAATATAACTCGCTTAAATTTGTACAGTAGCTGAGTTTCATATTTATGATTTGTTATTGTTCAGTCTATGTTGCCGTCAAGTCTGATCTCCTTTACATGGCATAGTAGAAGAAATTGACCCTCTTACTGAAAGATATACAAGCCTGCTTAATGAAGGACTAAACACTCCCAATTTTTCAATTGGCCTAACAATGGAAATACATCACATTTCATGCACGTGAAAATATATTTATCAGCATGTTTGCAAGTTAAATGATTATAAATATAATGCTGTCGTGAAACTTTGCCAAATGAAATTAATTTATCATGCACAATCTAATGAAGAACTGCACATCCTGCAAAGTGCAAATGACCTTGCTTGGATCATTGCACCTTATTGTAAAAATAGTTGCAAAAGATAACACAGTAAAAATTCGTTAGAAGTAATCAACCAAAAAATCATCCGAAAACTAGGAAAAGTATTCACTCACTTTCTGAGCTTTTCCCGAAATCTCAGGTTTCTGAGCTACGGATGAAGATTTTGACCTCGTTTCACGGGTGCTTCTGGTGCCAGCACCGCTACTCGCTGACACTGAAGCCACTTTCGAACGGGTGTTTCTTGATGCTGGCACATCATGCTTTGGTTCAGCACCAACAGTCTTGGAACGAGTGGTTGGCGGTTTGGCACTGGCAGCAATAGTGTCTGATGCAGCGGCAACCTAACAGTTTATAAGCATTGTTATTAAGTAAATTAATCACTTAATTCAACTTAAATGCATAAGTAGTTTGAAAGACACATTTACAAAGCTTCAATCATTTGCAAATGAAGCAAGAGACAAGAGAAAGGTTCTTCAAATCTGGTAGTAAGAATTCTATACTTGAAGACCAATGTGTGAAAACTTGGAATAAAATTTATTTAAAGTTTTTTCAAGTGATATGAAGCATTTATATATAAAACACATAGCTGGTCATCACAGACTCATTGGAAAGTATGGCCTTGCAAAATAGATTGTATGCATCAGTAAATTAATAACTTGTTAGTTCTCAGAAACATCAAGTCTAATGCATGATGGCCAATCCAAGTAGAAAACTCTGCTAGCACTCGCAGAAATGCGAACATAAAATCAGATCAAACAATTTAACAGATCTTTTTACTATTGTTTTCCACAGTTTCCATAATATTAAGCGACACACCAGATTGATTCCAGCTGATATTCTTATCTAGAACTAAGTTTATTTATTACCTGTGGAGCTTTCAGTGCAAAGTTGTTGAATGAGACGACTTCAGGTTCAAGGTGAACGACACGAAATGGTTTCTTCTTCGCCTTCTCAAGCTCCTCGACTTTTTTCCTTAGGTCTTTCTGCTCCTTCCATTTCATCAGCTGGGCTTTCCTGTTTGCCACTTTGTCGAAATCAGCTTGGCAGAACAAATCAACATTTCATTCAATCAAAATTTTACAGATTGAAACAGTTTTAAATCTGTAACGTTTTAATCTAAATTTGCTAACATTTGCATGACTTCATTGACAGTGTTCAATGAAGCCACCATTTAAGTCTAATGCTGAAGACATTTCCTGTACCATTAAATGAACCACTAAACAAGAACAGTATTAACTTTATAATAACCTAAGCTCTTATTGCTCGTGTAACAATAGCAAAACATCTTCTTTTACACTTGATGTACAGGGTGGCTCAATAAAAAATACCCCACCAGTAAAAATGCAATATCTCCGCAACCAATCGAGATTATTCTATAAAAATAGCAGGATTTATAGAGGAAAGAATTTGCAACAATCCATGAAAATCTCAATAATGAAGCTGCATTACATCAGAAGTTACAGCTGTGCAAAAATAGTTTTCCATTTTTTCAAATTTTCGCAGAATCACTTTCCAATGCCTGTAATTTCTTTAAGATTTTTTTGCAAATTTCAACACATAAAGTGATGATGATGTCATATGACATCACTAAGAGCTGTCAATAAGCTGTTTATGAAGCAATCTGGTAGTATTTGGTGATATTTTATATATTAAGGTCTCAATTTGTGAATTCGTGCTGAACGTCATGGGCAAATTTTCTGCAGATGATAAAGTGGGAACTCGGGCGTTGCATGATCAGAGACTGGGGTATTGCAAGATCATAGCCCACCCAGTAAAAAGTGGAGCCTGAGCACATTGAAGGCTATCTGTAGACGTGAATATGTAGCAAAAGTCAGATGTTGAAAGAGAGACAGGAAGACAGTGGTCGTTTGGTATGACGGAAAAAAGCGCGATGTTCACGAAATTCGCTTGGCAGTCGCAAAGGTAAAGTTTGCAAAGCACATCATGGTTTCGGCGTCAAATCTGCTGGCGTGTGTTACGGCTGCAAGGAAAGACTGCACTTCATCCCATTCAGTAGGCTAAATGTCAAACTTACCGTTGAACTCTGTGACCCAGACTCATTGAACACTGAAGGCATGTTCTAACATTTGGTTTTTTTTCAAGCAGGATGGTGCGCCTGCTTGCTCGCACGGCAGGGTTGATTATGATGATGCTATCTTATTGCCATAAACTGCGGTAAATTTATTGGCACAGGTGAATGATCATCAAACTTGCCAGGCCTTAACCCTTTTAGTTATTACGACTGGGAAGCTATGCTGGAACGATGCAAGACATTTCATCCCAAGTTGGAGAACATTGGCTAACTGAAGGAAGTCTTGCTGCTAATGTGGGATCAGTTGCCGTAGGACTCGATCAACAAGGCCATACTGAGCTTCACAAAAATAATTTGATCTCGAGTTAAAGCAGGGAGTGCACACTCCCATCATTCTTTACGATAAACTGTAAAACGGATTTCTAAGGTCGTGGTGAAAGTGATATCATTTGACATGAAAATCTACAAGTGACGCTAACTTTTCCGCGGATATTTGAAAAAACGAAATTGAAAGTTTAAACAGCTGTAACTTTTGCAAACATGAAAATTTTAAAGTGAAACTTTCATGGATTGTTGGAAATTCATTCCCCTACAAATTGAAAAATTTTCGCAGAAAAAGTTCAATCGGTTGCGAAGATATTGCATTTTATCCAGTGGTTTTTTTTTGAGCCCCCCTGTATATTGGAGCAAACAAAAAGCAAAGGGAGAGAAACCTTAAGAGACTACTGCCAAGCTGTACGGGTTGCACAGGTACAAGTGAAGAAACAGCAACAGGTTATGCACATTGGTTAATAAGAGAACATGTGTATTAACTAGTTAAATAAATCCTATTTATTAGGTAATGTCTTAATGTGATGTTGCATGTACCCACATCATCCATTTAGGAACTCTACATCAGGGGCAAGTATTAGCAAAGCAGCAAGAAAAAAAGAATGCAGAAGATGGATGATTCATATATGACACTTAGCAGGAGACAGCATCCATCATTTATTTTTAAGTAATTGGTGCCTATTCCATACCATGGGGTAAAAAACAGATAGTCATATTTGGGCCAACTCAGTGAGCATTCTTAATCGGTGCGTAAATGAGAACCAATACAATTTGTTGGGCGGTTAAATCGCAATCGGAACATCGAAAATTATAGCCTGTTTATAAAAGTGAAGTCATGGGAACCAGCTTATTCACCAACGCTCAATCAAAACAAAGTCGATAGGCAGGGGTCAAGATCTGGGGTCAGGCAGGCAGTTGTTTAGATGGTTATGGTGCCAGATGTTTCGAGTGATAGGTAGGAGGGAGTGTCCATTTGAAATGTTGGATTACTGTGCAGGTGCTTGCGTCTGCTGTGTGCGATAATAATAGTAGTATGTACTATCAGGGGACGGAAATTACACAGTGTCTTTTGCAGTGCCGTCAGCGGTCATTGCACGTCTTTTTCGTGAGGGTCGGTTAGGGCTCAGGTTAGGCATCGTGAGGGTCGGTTAGGGTTAGTGTTAGTTTAGCCATTAGAAACTCTGGTGGATTGATAGCAAACCACACTGTGTAATTTCCGTCCCCTGATAGTACATGATCGCCGTAGCAACAATAATAATAATAAAATAACAATAATAATAAAGTTACAGCAGTCAGCAAGTTCTGGAGGAATACCCCGCAATACAAACTTCATCATTCACATAATTTATAAACCATCAGTACCATCTCCACTTCGTGATTTCTTCAGAGTCTCTTTATGTGCTGCTCCCTTCGCCTCTGGGACGGGTGACATATCTCCTACATTTCTTCGACGGGACACAACTTGGTCCCGCGACTGCTTCCACTCAATCGAGCGGCGGTGGGCTCTCAGCGTTCGCGTGTCGACGCCAGCAGCTGTCGTGCGCTTAAAGTTATGCGCAAAATTACTCTGTTCTTTCGACATTTTTTCTAGCAAGTTTACAAAGAAATTGATTACTGTTTTATCTAATTAAATAAGAAATAATCTTAAACCTCGCAACATGAACTGTTTAAAACAAGTCACGTGATCGACACAGCTTGCTCATTGGTTGATTGAGCACGTGACCACGTTTCGCGCGTTTTGATAAATAAAGTAGGTATGAGCATTTTATAAAAAATTTATTTGCTAAAGAAATTTTTTCCATACCGTGCTTAGAAGACGACGGACCTGATTGAAAAAACGAAGGAAATTAGGAATCGCCGTTCTCATTAGGGCGAGCCTTTGTAAAGTACGCGTGCGATGAAGTCATGCAGAGAAACAATCTAAATTGACTCCTGTCATTCTTGATTTTGAACAGTCTTCCGACCTCCATTCGCCAGTCACTGTGTTCATCTATTGCAGTTTAAATCAAAGTTAAAAACTCATTTGATTTTCATTGCATTATAGGCCTAATTTATAACTAGATTTGTAGTGAAGCGCGCGCTCTTGTTTTTGTTAAAACGCTCTATAAATGACTAAATGTAGGCCTAGGCCTATTGATCATAACTCTGAAATAAAATTGTATCCGTTTATGAAACTTAAAGCCAACTATATATAGACTAAAGGCAACTACAGTATAAAATTACAAGCTTATTAACAAAATTAGCTGTTACTGAAGCTGATGATTGCTTTATTGTTTTAAATAGTCATGTATTATTTGAAATAGTCCACTATATATTTAAAGTTTCTGCATGTTCTATTTAGTCCACTATTTTATTCAAATGGCCACCTTAACCCAGCTAAATTATTGTGCAAATGAATTTATTTTATTTTATGAGTTTAAATTGTGTAGACTCAAGCTTGACGAAAAGGGAGTTACAGAAGTCAAGTGAATAGCTGTGTTTGAGGCAGTCTTCAAATCAAGCACTGATCAAACACTGTAGGCCTAAATGTCAAGAATGTACGTAGGCCTATGTATGTATGATTATGTAGGCCTATGTAAGAAATATGTATCAATCTATGTATGTGCAATATAAACCCAAGAATCCATGTATAAATGTGTGTGGTTCTTTGACCTCTTACCTAAAAGCATGTTATTTAAAATGTCACATACACTAGGATAAATGTGATGTTCCTTTCATTACACGGAATAAATAATCTGTAGTGACACTACACTGTATAATTTTCTTACATGAATGAATGAACTATCGAGCCACAATCAATTAAAAAAAGGTGTTCACCAGTATGACCAGTTAACCCATTCGATTTAGATCGGACTCTGAATAGCACCTTTTCACATGTAGCCTATTTTCTTATCTATCATCTAAGATTCAGTTTATGTTGATGACCAAACCTTACAATGAATGTTCACTTACCTCGTCAAATCTGAATTCATTACAGGTGTACCACATCTAACTTTGATAGACATCAATCTCTCATTTTGAAATCACGCATCTATATGCAACGTTACTTTAATATTCGCATACACTTGCTTCTAGAATGTTTGTTATATAGATGACAAACAAGAGTAAAGGCGTTCTGGTATATAATAGGGTAAACATAATTATCTAGGCTGGGATCCATAGCATGTTGTCTGGGAACTTTTCTGGGCAAGTGGAATATGATGGGCTCTGAGCCTCTGAAAACTCGGAAAGTTTCATTTTTGGTATGCCCCACAGCCTCCGATGCAAAATTTCTGTTGAGTGGCCCTTTCTAAAGCTAGAATGGAATTCTGAGGTCCATTGGCATTTGGCAGAGCACGGTTATATAAGAGGTACACAAGCACTGATCACCATGGCAGTGTAAGCAAATTGGACAATGCCAGATCTGCTTTCCTCACCTGTACCTCAAGAATATGAGAATATGTCATAAATTATTAAGTCAAAATAAATTTCTTTGTTTCAATTTTTCAACAAAAGTCATCAGGTAATGACAAAGCACGCAGAAGAAAACTGGCAATAAAGGTTAATTATGTGTACATGTACAAGCTTAACACTTATCAGGAGAATTTGACTAACAGTTAATACAAATCTTCAGTTGGCGGCGGACATATACTGAACAAAACATAAATTAAATTCTGTACTCCATAGACTGAAATTACGTCAATACTTATAAACGAGAACAGCACAGATAAAAGTACATCAACATGGCATTCATTCATAGTGCTTCGGCGTGAAACTCCAATGCAGTGTCCGCTCTGCATCGGGAGCACCTCTGAGTAGTGAGAGATTGAAGGGGCGCTATAACAAGTGCACATACAAACATACAAATATTCAAGTCACGTACGTCGTACGTGGACGTTCACAGTGGTAAAGTGCACATGTACAGGACAATTATCTGCAATGAAAGCAAATGTCAAGATGCATCTACTGCACATAATAAACCAAATTGACAATTGTTAACTGTTTATGCAAATATGGTGTTTAACAAAAATAAACAGTAGCAATGGTAAAATAAATGTTTTAGAGATGACTTTTGCTAATTAACTTCAGTAACCAAGGGAAGAGGAACTTAATTGTACTTTGTACGCATGCACAGTAGAGGGTCCACAAAATGTGCAAGTTGCAACAGGAAAATACGATTTCGCGTAAGCTTATGCAATATGTGGACTGGCCCATACCCAGCTGCTGAACACAACTTTTCCACGGTGACATTTTTCAGTTTTAGCAGACATGGCCAAATCCATTTGCAGGCAAGCAGCAATTGTCACTTGGATCATATCAGTGTTTTAGAGCAAAATCCTTATCGTTACTTTGCACAGTGAGATGAGCAACACTTCTTGACAAAAACAATTTACACAACAATTTTTCTAATCGGACTTTGATGCCTTGTCAGCATGCTGCGGACGGCGACGCAGAAAACAAAAACAACCCACAACCAAGACTAGAAGAGTGATAGCAACGATAAACGACGTCAAACAGAAGGCCTCGTGAACTCTAAATGCCTAAAACAGAAAGATAAACAAATTAATAAACTCAACACCAAAAAATCCAAACCAGTGCATGAATAACCATCAAGTTGAATGAAAGATGAACTTCAAAGTCAATAATTTAAAAGCTAAAAAAGCACAACTGATACAAAACGCTTTACAGTTCTAATTTTCAATTTTTTTCAATTTATTACTATACAATAACACATTAATTAAAAGCACATGTAGGTAAAATATGATGTGTTACAGTATCAAGGCTATCAAATACACTAAATGCACGACTAAACTGATATTTTATTATCAATATATAGGCAGAATGCCACACTGCACAATTCACAGCATGTAAAATGTCTACATATTCAAAAGGTCACAGTAGCAAAGATCAAAAATTGACTTTAGCTGCATACAATAAATAATCTCGATTGCAGTTCGGCAAAGGTCACCGGTAAATTATTTCCTTTCATAACATCAGTACATTTGCCAAAATATTCTCTAAAAGTCAACTGTTTAGCTAACCTCAATTCTTACAAAGAACAACAGCTTGTATGAACAATTTCACAACATAATCAAGCGTAAAGACTTGCATAAAACTGCAATTAGCTATATCAACCATTTTCAACCTGATCACAGAATTATCTGTGCAACAACCAAAATTGCTTCCCACGGCAAGAAAACAGAAATAGACCAGACAATGGGACGTACTGGTTTGTTTGAGCCACAATAACCTGAGTTCAACAGCCTAATTGAGCAAACATATTTATCAGAATCTTAAAATGTTCATTATTTACAAAAGACCAAACAAAATTCAAAAGAAAAAATAAAAGAAAAACAGTGAAAAGATAGATGATGAACATAAAGCAGCTTAAATAGCTACCAAACAGAGTCAAACAAACAAACAAATGAGAAGACGAAGCTAAGGAATAGGTGCACCAAAAGATAAGCAAGAAGAGATTAAATTTACTGAAATGAAATTAAGAATACCGCAATCTAATGAAGTTACACAAAGCAGATTGGAAATTCAGACAAGAGGATTGATCAGCAAATACAAAGAGAACATTGGCAATGACTCAAAGAAAAGGCAACGACCATAGAGTAATAATTAGAAGAGCTTCGGTTTCTTTCTTCTCACAAAGCAGCGCTTGCAACAGATTATGAGAGGGTAAAGAACAAGCGCAGTCGTTAACACCGCAAGACCAACAACACCATTTTCACCCAAGTGGTCCTGCAAGAACAGACAATGTGCTCAAAATTTTGTTTAAGAAGCTCGACATGACTTCAATTAATCACAGTAAGTGCAAATAAGTTACACTGATGGAACCAGTATAAGCTCAGAAAAAGATAAACGATAATAATACAAACAAAGAACTACGTTCTGGTCTTGACTGTAAAATTGATACAAAGACAGAACTACCTATAATACACTATACTTCGTGGAGCTCTGCATATTTTAATATTAAATCTGTTGAACTGTTTTGCTTTTGGGTTCAATAAAAAGCTTGGTTATGGTTAATTCATAATTATCATCATGACCAGCGTCATCTAGCTGCATGGGCATGAATGATCAACATTTCCTTTAGAACGTTATCCATCTCATTAAACGAGTTGTTATTAGATATTAACTTAATATATTCATGACAGACATCTACAGTATGTGCTATTGTGCTTACCTTCAGCCAAGTGACAACACTATCGGTCAAAACATCACTGAAAAACAAGACACCAAAATAAAAAGCAAATTATAAGACAACCCTAATCTAAACTCTTCTAAATTTTTCACTTTTATAAATTTGCAAAATCTTTAAATCGCTGCTATTAAAACAAACAGAATAAACAAAATAACGCTAAACTCAGGCAAAACCAAGACGAATTAGGCCTACCTAGAACAGTGACCAAGGGCAATGTACTAGAACCTATTCTCCCCACATTACAGGCCAAACTTTCTAAGCAATCGGCTACCAGCCTCCCCTCCATCTGGCCTATTCTAAGGTCTGGTAAAACATTCCAGAGTGAAACTATTAAAGTCTGATACTCACAAAGGTGTCGGGTCGCGTGGTACTTCAAAGGACGGCGCATTGACGTACCATCCTTCAGCAAACTGCAAGAATGGCTTGAGATCTTGTGTGGGAAGTTCATACATGTACATGCGACCTGCGCGGAAACTACATTTCGAAAGCACACATCAAAGTTATAGAAACAGAACAGCCAGGTAAAAAAAAACACAATTACAGATGATCAATGAACAATTGCCAGCAACAGAAATTCACAAATTTAACATGGTGCCATTAAAATTGCAGTAAACAGAATTTTTTGCGTGTGATGTCGACACTAAGGATTGACAACACAGGCACAACTTTAAAGGATCCTTATTCTCACACTGTATCAAGAGTCATAATGTCATATCTATAACAAATGTCATGATTAACAATAACTTGAGCAATCGCCATTCAATATTATTTAGTACAAATACACAATCCTCTAGTACAGTAACGGCAAAAACTCAACAGGTATCGGGTACCCTGGAAGCTTGGACCTTGCTTTATATTAAATTTCAGCAATAACCACATCACCTTGGCATACTAAATGGTAAATAACCAGTAAGGCTACCCATTGTTAAGCCTAGCCAATCTACCAGGTTAATCGTGTAATTCAATTTGCACTTTTAATTACAGTAATGTCTGCAGACTTGTGTATAAAAGTACACGGCTTCATCAACAGAAAAGCCATCCACAACTTAAGACCAGAAACCATAATATTATGATAAGATCAGAGAGAAATGAATAGATGATTGTACAGCAATCAATATCTCAAGATGTTTCTGCTTACTTACTAAATTAAGGTTGGACATTTGTTTATCCGAAATCGTGTCTTCAGTTCAGGACTTTCGCCAATGTCTACCACGGCAATGTTTATCTTGTGTTTCAAACTAGTAAAACAGAAATGAATGCATAACGAATACAGACCAACATCCAGTTCATAATCATAACCACTAGAATCACCTTAACAGGCTTCATTATCACAGTAACCAGTGTCATCAGAAATTCATTCCAGAAAATAGCTACTCAGAAGCAATCCCAGCCCAGTCACGGCTAAAGAGAAGGGTCTTGAGCAGCTGATAAAAGCAGGCAAACTATTCTGGTAGTAAAATGCAGCACAGGCGCTGAGCAGCAGTGCAGAAACCAAACACTAAAAAGGCATGATGTTGTCTGACTTAGGAGCGGGCCCGAGGGACCAGGAGCTCCCCTTTAGCCTAACAGTGCAAAGTCCAATTGGAGGCTAAGTTGGAAATCGAGTGACAGACAGAGGACAGAGATCAGATAAGCAGGACAGAGCATACTACCAGCGAGACACCGCCAGACAAGTGCAATCAGTCTGAAAATTCGGTCATATATACAAAACCAAATTCAATCATGTTCTGTTCTAATCAACAGCACTTTAAGCATGATCAGTCAATTGATACAAAGACTGGTGTTACAATAAATTATAATTAATAATCATACCACTAGATAGAATATGTCACTATTCCAACTTTTGAACTGTTAGGCTACTTGAAGATGGACCCAGATTAGACTGCTACATCAGAGACAAAATGACAATCGTGCGTTAGTTAAAACAAAGTGTAGCACGCACAACTTCAACAGATCACCGTGTAAATTCAATGTCCACTTACTGACTGGCAACAGATTCCCAAAGTGGAAGAAGGTGATTGCATCGTGGTTTGTGGCTGCAAAAATATCAAAGAAAACCTTAATCAGTGCATAAGAGATAACATCAGATCTATAGAATAAATTGCAATTGTAAGCCATCATTATATAACTGGAAAAAATTCATTTACGTACTCTAAAAGCCATTTGGCACATCACATAGGGAGAGCGAAGTATGAGTGTAGAACTATTATACATCTTGATGCTGGTAACCCATTAATATTCACAACTTTATCACCAAAATCGAATCACAACTATCCATTCCCATTAAGTTGGTGTTTTAGTTACTGAAAATTTATTGTCACAGTCTATCAAACCTATTCACCTCATACAGTTAAGATACACATGCTAATGCAGAACAACATTTCTAACACACAGCTTTATTTATAGAGACCCACAGTACATTGTATCAATGGAGAAGAAAAAAACTAGCTAAAACAATGTAAACAGGAGCTAAGAGAACAATGTTCATGTAGTAAGCTATGTAATGAGAGTGAGCAAATGATGCCTACAAGAGGATGAACCAATCGCCAGTTGTAGCTCCAGTGGAAGCCTGCGTCAGGTGCTCAAAGTTCTGTGTGTCCAAGTTGCGTGAGTTCTGTTCTTTGTTCTGCTCAAGCCACATCACAACATCATCCATGCGAATCATATCCGCTAAAAACACAGCAGAACATCTCATACAAAGTCACTTAATTAAGAAAAGCAGACGTGGAAAAAATTATATCATTTTAAATAAGCTGCACATGATCCGATGTTAGGTGTACTACTACCATCCATAGTGACCATGACCTCAGTCCAACATTGACCCATAGGCGTACGAGGCAGGGGTCTAGAGGGGGGCAAATGCCCCCCCAAATTTCGGACAAGTTTTTTTTTTCGGGGAAAGCAGACCCAGGAAAAAACGAAAAAATTGTATTTTTCACGATATATTTCAACTTTTTGTCTGGGAAAAATAGTATTTCCCACCACGAGATTTATTTTTCGGGCAAAAGTAAAATCTTTGACCCCCCCCACTGCTGAAATCTCCCGTACGTCTATGCATTGACCCCATGGGCACTAGCACACAGAAATCCCAATATTTTCAGTTCTATTTCAACAGTAAATGACATTTACTTGCGTTACTTCACTTTTTCAGATCTGAGAAATTGTCAACAATTGCTAAGACCTTTGTGAACAGCTAGACTTGGTGTAATATAAATATGACAAACAAACTAGACAGTAATTCACAGTTCAAGTACCTAAAAGTATAAGTAATTCATTAAAACATCTTCGTTACTGTACTGAAACTGCAGATTCAGCAATACTACCGGTAGTTACATAAAATGTAATAATTTAGTAGAAGCACATATTCATGTACGTACAGTCAAAAAGCACGGGCACAGTTTTGCGATAAAATATGAGTCTTGATCGTATCCCAAGTGAAAACTTTGTATGCAGTACAGAGTTGACCAGTCGAACAACTTTCAAACCTACAAACAGATACATTAATTTGTCAGTCGATTTACATTTATACTGTAATCTCTTATGTTTATATTCTAAGGTAGAAATAAGCATTCCTCACAGAAGAAGACAGCAATTTGACAGAAGAAAATCAAACCTTATCCTGGAGACCATACAGGAGAATGACTCTTTTAACCGTTTACCAATGGAGGGTATAGGATTTCCCATACGATTTACCACACTATGGTCAGCAAAGGGTTAAGGCATGAAACATTCCGGAACAAAAACATTTATAAAATACCTAATTGGCAACGACCATAATGTTGTGTGCAGGTGCGTCCAGTAACTGCTCGTGTGTCCTCAATGCATGCGCAATGAATGCATAAAGAATACAGGTTAACGTCTAATTCATAATTATAACCACCTTCAATGCATGCACAATGCACATACAGTAAACAACCTTATGACCCATTCATTTGACGTCATTTGAAGTTGGAAATTGATAACTTAAGTGTTTTGAAAAGAATTTTAAGAAAGTGTCACTGAGCAATGAGCACTGTGAATTGTGCTGAATATATTTTAACATGGCAAGTGTGTACTCTGAAAAAAATTACATTGCACAGGCACAGAAACATGTTATATGAAGATTCAGTTGAACCAAAAATGTCTAGTTAATTGTTGTATTATGAAAAATTGATTTCCGATAAATACAACTTGCCTGCAATATATGAAGCGTTGCTGACCAACGACGTTTCATACAAAGCTCCTTCACAGTCTTCACTAACACATGGGTCTTTTTCTAAAATCAAAGCAAAAAAAGTTATTACTAGTTTTCGGTATTTCGAATTGTTTTGGTAATTTGAACAGATGCATTTTTTTCATTATAACTCAGACAACTGACACCACTGACAGTGCTCTGGCACTGGTTCAGCAAATGTGTAATGCTATGAATTAGCTCGTTAGCTGGTAAGCCTCTATCCGCCTCCTACTTAACACTACCAAGACTCAATTCATCTGGCTGGCTGGTCGTAGGCAACTGTGGACCATTTTCCATTATCCAAGGCTGAAACATTTCCCGATGTTACCTAGATTTTCATTCTGTCCTGGATTTGGGTATTACGCTGGACGAGGAACTTAGTTTCTCAATTCACATCAATCAGCTGACTCATGGCTGTTATGACCAAATTCGTCAGCTACGGGTCAACTGTACGTGGAGTTCCCTATCTAAGGATTCTGCTGCTACTCTTGTCCACGTTTTTGTCATCAGCCACTTGGACTACAGCACCATAATCCGGTTGGTCTGCCTCTAGTATTGATAGCAAGACTAGATTGCGTTATTCGCTCTGCAGCATGGCTAATTGGGCGAATCCTATAAGTTTGCCTCTGTTTCAACTTACATGCATGGCACCCTACTCTGGCTACACCGATTTCCCAGTGCATCGAGTACAGAATTGCAGCTCTTTAGCTAAGCTCTGGCCTATCTGCATGAGCTCTTCTGTCCAATATCTGTTGTCCTAGCTTTGCCTCTTGCGTGGAGCTGTTCTTCCCCCCAAGTGTTGGAACTTCAGCCTCTCACCGTCATACTGTCTGAGTTGAAAGGTCCATCTGTCTGGAATAGTCTTTCGCTGAAGATACGCTTGTTACTTACTTACTTACTTAAGAAAAGCAGGCATTAGTGTTTTACAGGCTCCTGAAAAACCATTTGTATCACCCTTTTTGATGGAGCTTCATCATGTGGCGCTACATCAATTTTTGAAATTAATTAACTGCCGATATACTTACGGAACAACGCCAAGACAAACTCGTTCTGCGCAATAAGCTCATCTAACTTGTCGTCAGTGACAACTTCAACACCTGTGCCTACAGAAAATTTTGCGACTATGCTTAGAATGCCGAAAACCAGAAATAAATTATTTGAAATCATGATGTCTTTCGCCTTTTCGAGTTTTCGACATCCACTGTTTACACGTGTACAGTTATTGATTGAGGCGCGTTGCATTTATATTGAGTAACTTTTATAGCGCTTTACTATTTTGAAACTAGATTATGTAGATTCAATAACCTAGACGGCTGACCTTATAATTATTAGAGCCAAGGAACTAAAGTTCGCTAAAGATGCAGAATGTGGCGCTTCTATTTCTATTCGTGTAGGTTCAACAGTAATTTCATAAGCTATTTTCAATAGTCTTGCAACAAGAGCCTTCCAACGTAAATACGTAATAGTTCAATACTTTAACCAGGTCACAATGAATGTATATATATATACGTGTGACATATATAAATATATATATATATATATGCACACGTAGACCCACTTCGTAATTTCACCCACCACTGCTCGTAGCATAGGCGCAACCACCCTATGGGACCCACGGGACACGTCCCCCCAACTTTTGAGTGGTCCCCTAACTTTATTATTATGGTCCCCCAACTTTTAGGACGTGATTCATTATGGTCCCCCCCCCCCAACTTTTAGGACGTGATTGCGCCTATGGCTCGTAGCCTCGTACTATGGCAGCATACTGTGATGGCAGTCCCAAACCTGAAAGAAAGGGGCAATATCCATCTTTGTCATGACATGGGGGCATCAAACATCAACCAAGCACTACATCGAATCGCTCCCTATTTGTTCCACTATCGAGTCTCTACTACTCAATTGGTATGTTCTGTGCCTTATAATTATAACTGAAGGTCACAGGTTTGAATATACCTCGAGTGTCACTGCACAGTGACCTTGGACAGCAACAGGTATCATCTTCCTTTATCTCATTCCGTGTGGTATAAAAGACAATGAACCTGAACAGAACTCATCTTCTCCTTCCAATTAGCAAACCTGTACTTCACTAATCCCATTTATGTCTGTGATATTATATTAGGCTGATTGGTCAGCACGTTTGAAGCAGATGCCGCTATTTGGAAAGTTTAACATTGATCGTGTCGTGTAGAGTTTGCTTACTAGATCGAATATTGGTCGCTTGAGGATTTAATATTCGTGATCAATAGAAGTCTTAATATTCGTAATTATTCGTTTATGAATACACTATCGAGCATCCCAGACATGAAGAAATGACAGTGCAGATTAAGATATATTTATTCACTATTTTTCAATATTTTCAGCAATTGTATCAATCACAACTTTCAGTCAACACAAATCAACAAAGCTGATGATGTCTGGCTACAGCAGGTCTTCTGTTCGAACAAGTGAGGTTCTTCAGACACTGCGGAAGTCTTGTGGTGCAAGCAATCTTCTATTTAACTCTCCGTTCCCAGATAACTTCTCCAACGTCTTTAGTTTCGCCAACTATTCAAACACAAATGTGAAGTCCAAATTACGGTATGTGATGAATCTAGGCTCATGAGAATTTAAACTAATATAGTCCAAGTTTGTGTATCTGCAAAGTCAGCCAGTTAATTGCAGAAAAGGAGCCATAGTGGAATTTGTCAAATGAAATCGGAAGCCAAGTGTCAGTCAAATGATAATTCACAGAATGGTCAGCGAGAGAGTAGTGCACCAAACAGAATAATATAAAGAATGCAATGTAGCATGTCATACCAGCCTGCATTGAGGTAAATTCGTCTCTGGGTGTCAGTGCAAGGAACCAACTAAAAACTGACTAAGAATGAATAAGAATTAGATATAAATAAAAATCTAACCCCAACAGTATTACACCACTTTCATGCAAGTAAGAGAATTAAATACTGCTTACATTTTCAAGACTTTGTCCTTGCCACCACTTGCCACACGCTGACCATCTGGACTCCAGTCAAGCGCAAGTACCTGTGGAAAATTGCACATTACCAAGAACATTTAACAAGAATGTGAAAGCAATGACAGGCAGAATGTAAATTACATGCAGCAAGTGAAAACTCAATTACAACTTCAAATCTGTTTTCAGAACCAGGTGACAGAACGCAGTAGAATCACGATTACCTGGAGTTTTAAATTTACAGCATTCCAATTTACTATGAAATACTCAAGTAAAAAACTTAACAGAGTTGGGTAAAACTGATAATAGTCAACAAAGTCAGTTGTTTATACATAGCAGCCGTCACAGATGGTGATTTTCAGATCACTACAACTGGCGTTACACAACTCTTCCTTAACCATAACCTGCATTTTAAGCGATGAGCTTCTTCCAATGATAAGCAAACATTTTTACCTGATCCTCGTGACCTGGAAGATCGAACAGTAGTTTCCGATCTTTAGCCTTTACATCCCAGACTTTAACGGTGGAGTCTGCACTGCAGCTACATAAGAGGCGACTGTCGGACGACCACGATACAAGATAGGAACGCTGAACGTGGCCTCGTAAAGTTGCCATAAATCTGTAAAGTGACAGTGATACAAAATAAATAGTTGACAAAGCATAAAAAATTAAACAAGGCAGTCAACCATAGCAAACAAGTGATTCATCCTTGCCAAGAATTTCCAATAACTAAATAATCTGGTCAAACGCAATAAATAACATGAATCTGAATGAAAACAAACAATGCCAAACATACTTTCCTGTCGCACCATTCCAAATCTTGATGGATTTATCGAATGAAGCGCTAGCAATCATCCTGCCATCTGGTGAGAATGCTGCTTCGTTAATTACTTGCTGATGTCCAACCATTCGTGTGATACACGTCTTGCTCTTCTCCGGTTCCCACAGTGACATCGTGTGATCATCAGAGCTCGACACCATTCGCTCAGGTTGGTTGTTCTGAAATAAATATTGCACTGCTAAAGAAAGATGCAATTAATCTTTTACCCGTTTGCCTCGAGAATATCCGCTGAAAACGTGCTTAAAATTTAAAAATGAATGGGTAAAGAGTTAACAAAAATAGCTAGACCAGTAGTGCAACTTGTTCTAGACCAATTTATAAGAAAAGAATAGATCTATTGATTTGTATGTATGCTACAGGCAGAGCTCTACATTTTCTGCCCATTGCAAATGACACACAAAAAATACAAGTCAGTGATAACTTCATATTCTTAGCAGAAGTAAACATAGAAAAAAATCTAACTAAAGAATCTTCCTACTAGCTAAACAAGCAGTTGAGAGATAAATGCCAAAAACTTAAGAACAAAACATCAGATTTTCCTGTGCTGTGCACAAAAGAATTTTTTAAGAATATGCAACAGTCCATGTATTTGTGCAATTGCAATGTATACTCATTCATTCATTCCGAGAACTCATAGCACTTGCTCCTTCAAGAAAAGCCCATTCAGAGATGGCTAAACAGAGAAGATAAGACATAACCAGTTGGCATATTGTTGCAGGGCAGCAAGTGCAGCTCAAGTAACGGCCATTTCAAATGGACGGCCCAGCAACTGAGAAGGCTTGGCAATACACAAGTTTCAGCTGACCAGAGCTTACATGCAAGAGTTTCTACTGACGATCACACACAGTTGTGTTAACACATGGAGCGTGCACTAAAGTGACTGGGAAACCAAAGCAGCTCATCAAATGGTTAATAATAAAGAGATGCTCATAACATTATATCTTACTATGACACTGTTGTAACGTTCAAGAGCTAGCTGTGACAATTCCTCATCTAAAACAATCACAACAAGATACTATAAACTCTCCATTCACATCAATCAAATGAGACGATGCCGTTAATAAAACTCCAGCACCTAATCTAATCTAATGACTTCTATAGCACCATCATCATATTGCACAAAGAGCTATAATCAATAGTTGCTACATGGTCAAAAGTGTCCAGACATCTTATCGACAAACCAGCTTCTTTTCAACAAAATATCATCTTAGCAACTACGCTGTAGACATTATGTATAAATATTTATTAGGATTAAGCATAAAGTAGCTGAAAACACTTTGATGAAGTCATGACAAAAAGGAACCAATTGGCAAGTAGTCACTCAGCTTGTCAGCATAAACGAACTTACCACTAAGTTTGTTTTCGCTGTGAACAACGGTAGCTTTGGCCGGGTCAAATGCCCCCGTTCTCATCACATAGTCTGTGCTGAGGGCAAGCTGATTCACCCAATGCCCGTGACCCTCCAGTGTTCGACATAGGACACCCTAACAAATTCAACAAGTAAGATACTAATTTCAAAGCACAAACAGCGTTAAATTTGTTCACGCCAGCTGCTTCCCAGACTCAACCAATTGCAATCAGATTTTCAATTGCCTGCTGGTTTCTCTTTCACTTTATGTTGTTGACAACAGAGCTCTGGTAGATGAAGCTAAATTAAACAGCTGAAGCCTGATCAGCGTAGTACATGAAAGCGTAAGTACCCTATGTGTTTCTGGAGTTGATAAATGAGAGCAAGCATAAATTTTAAGGTCTGCTGCTGGATTTCCATGGTTTCGAACATTCATTAACTTGTAAATCACGTTGCTGTCCAATTTCCATGACATGTGTATTGCATAATATTTATTTATCTTCACAGAACAGCAACTGTTGAATCATGATCTTAAACGAAGTCTGTATGGTCATTCAGACCATACAGATGAGTTGTAATCAAAAGCAAACAACAGCTCACTGACAATATTCTTCTCAGGACAACATTTCCTTATGAGTTTTTGGGCAATCAATCAATCAATCTAAATCAAGATGTATCACATTTATAGCTGCCAATTCATTTTATAATAATTCCTTAAATTGAAAAACGAGACGCTTACATCCTCCGCTCTCCAGACTTTGATGGTTCTATCTTGCGATGATGAATAGATGAGATTTGTTCCACTCCATCTAATGCATGTCACAGACTGAAGATGACCGGACATGATAAAGACTGCCTGTCCCCTCTGCGTGTCCCACACTCGAATAGTGGAATCCTAATTCAACAAAAAAATCATTCAATTGTCTTAATTTTTAGTTTAAGACAACAAAAATGGTGGACTTTGAACAGAATGTGAGTGTTATTTATATGAGAGGTTTTTATCAGAACCTCTTAGAATATACAGAAGGTGTTATATTTATGATTGCTGACGCAACACTTGCATAATATAAAGTCCACATTTCATAATAATTATGTATACCTTATTGCAAAAAAGATGGTCCACGGTCTTTATACACTAATATACACTAATGCTATAAAACATGGAATTAAATTACATATTTTAAAGGAAATAACCTTTCATTGCCACAAATTGTACCATTTCCTCTTAAGTAGCACATTTCACTTCATATTGCAATAAGATTTAATAAAGTTCAAGGACAAAACAGTCCAGGAAATAAAGTTATGTCAAAACATTTATTAACCCGTTTACCGTGTAATAAAAATTTTCTTAGTAAAAATTGGACGAGTTAACTCGGGGATCATGGTAAAGGGGTTAAAAGTAAAGAGGCTACAAACAAATTAGGAATAATCAGATGACACAACATGAAATTTAAATGAAATTAGAAATGGACACAAAACTTACTTTTGATGAGCTGGCAAGATAGCGACTGGAGCCATCCCTGCAAACCAAAAGGTCATGTATATAATTATATTCATTCCATTTATATTTGAATTCATTTACTAAAAATAGCAAAATATATACTCTTATAAATAGCCTCAAATGTTTCTCCTATTCATATATGCTGCAAGGTTTTGGAGAAGAGTAGCTGTGTATCTGCTTAACCTTTTCGTTACTGCCCCCAGTGGGAACCGCCGTACTAACGCCATAGAGATGCATTTATATTAATTACTAGCTGGGGTAACCGGCGTTGCCCGGGAAATTTAGGAATAGACCCGCTCAGGCCACAACCAAACCACACCCCACCTCCACCCAACCCCGTACAGCACCCCTTCCATCCGTTCCCGCTTCACCCCTCCACCCCATCCTCACCACACCCCCACCTCCACCCCAAAACCCCCACCCCACCCCGTACACCCACACCTCCACCCGCCCCCGCTTCACACCTCCACCTCACCCACCCCCACCCTCACCACACCCCGTTCACCCGCCCCATGCCACTCATTTCACCCACCCACACCACACCTCCACCCCACCTTGTACACCCCACCCCCTTCCATCCATTATTTATATGTATTTATTTATATGTATTTATATTAATTATTATTATTATTATATTATTAAGATTTTTTATTTTTTAAAAATTTTATCTGAATATTTTATATATACATCGTATATATTAGCCAATATATATATTATATATAAATATATTATGTATTATGTGTTTTTATTTATATGTATTTATTTATATGCATAATTATATGCCACCGTAGAGATGTATTTTTTACCATAGATATGTATTTTTTTTAGCATAGACATGTATTTCTTTATAAAGTGCACTTGTTGACAACCAACGACATCTCTACACACTGCTAAGGGGTCTTCACACAGTACTAGGAACACATTATAACTCATTCCTTATATCCCGGCGCCGCGCCGGTATACGTACGGCGGCATGTTTTAATATCCCGGCGCGGCGCCGGGATACGAGGCGAAAAGGTTAAGTCAAAGAGTCACCATACTGACTCATGTTGTTTGAAAAATATCTGAAGTACTCTTGAATAGCGTACTTGGTTTTAAAGTATTTTTTACTTTAATCTTTTACCCGTTTGCCCCGAGAATATCCGCTGAAAACGGGCTTAAAATTTAAAAATGAACTGGTAAAGGGTTAATCTTAAACTTGTATATTTTAATGCTGAACATTTATCTGCCCCTTAACATTTGTTAGGGAATTCGCGAAAAAGAAGTAATCAGTAGCTTTTCAAAATTCTGACAGAAAAAGCTGCATAAACATTATGGTTCTGCAATTTTGCCACCTTGCCATGGTACCCCCAGAGCACTCTTGAATGCTGCAGCACCCATGTTAGGAAACAATGAATTAAATTATTATCAAAGACCGAAATGAGAGAAATCATCTTCAAAGCTCTCTTCCAACAGAAACATGGTGGAGAGAGAGACAGACACACGGCAGGAACAATACAACTACCGTATCCAATTATCCATAACAACTTTTCCAAGAAATACACAGATTATTCGCTGTTAGTGACAAATGGTAAGTATGTTTGCTAGAAGCAGAACTCGATGCAAACTAACAGCAGACAGTTCTTACAGATGCAGAGGTTTCCACGCAAGGCACATAATCCATTTTGAATGACCAGTCATTGTTCGACCGATCTGTTTACCAGTTGCAGGATCCCAAATACAAACCTTAAACCAAACACAAACATTTTCAAACTTCACAGTGAATGGGTGATGGGAATAAAAGACAGAGTGAAAAGCGGAAAGAAAATTAATTTTACAACTGCAAGTGGAGCTGTAGATGATGGAAAGCAGAGCGGGTGATTAGAAAAAGAAGCAGAGGCTGAGATAGAAAAAATTGAGGAGGCCGCCCATGGAGAGGGATGATATAAAGTAAGTGATGGAGAAACGGAAAGTAAAATCTATCAATGCTAGCAAGGTAGGAATGGCTGGAAAAGGTGAGGAAGAAAAATGGGGACGGGGAAAAGAAGGTCAAGAGAAAAGAAAAATAGAATTTTCTTCACTCGGGACATGTTACTAAACTAGCATGCAGGTGATCTATGCATTATTGGATACTACAAAAAACATTTCATGTACCTTGGGTAAAAATCTACAAGATAAGTCACATTTGAGTAATTACTAAGTTTTATTAATGAGAGAAAGAGAAAGTTACTGCTTGGCCATTTGGTAGCTAGAAAGTCGCAAACCTGGACTTGAAAATAAAAATGCAACATGGGCGCAGTTTCAAATATAAACATGCTAAAACAAAAGATGTTAAGGCCTTACAAATTCAGCAACTGGCACAGATCACAGCTAAAAACTGATACTCCTGTGGAAGACGGTTGGATCAACAAAACTTACTTTCATACTTGTGCAGAAATTGTAAAAGTAGATTTATCGAATTACCTCACCGTTCTTGCATCCAGAGGCAAGTTTTCGCCCACATGCAGACCAAGCCAAATATAGAACCCAACTTTTGTGACCTGTTACAAATACAGTATTCATATACACCAAACAAATCAAATTGGACATTTGGATTGGACGGCAACAAGTTCTCTTCAAGTTCAATTCAAAATATACCAACAACAAAATTCATTCCAATTACAAGAAAAAAACACTTTAATAATGGCAGAAATGGGTGATAGTAGACACGGAAAATGTATTCAAAATCGCAATTTACATTTAGCACATTTCTGCAGTGAGCACAATGTTGCAATCGTTGAAGGTATTCAACACATGTTTCCCTTCACACCAAAATTTCCAAGTTATGACCTGGATGTATGTACGCAATCCAACAAAACTGGTTCATGGCCAGACATGGTCCTCCCCTCGGACCTTTACTCTAGCAAATACATGCTACCCATTTTTATAGCTGGTATAATTTAAAAACTGTTTCACACCATACCTTCACAAGTGAACTGTGGTGTCTCAGTGTTGACATCCCATAAGCGAACGGTCTTATCTCCGCTACCACTTGCCAGATACCTAACACCGTCAATAAACACCAGGTCAAAAGCCATATTTATGGACAAAAATCAAGAAAAAATCAGATCAAAACCAGAACTTCCAGATAAATGATACAACAGTCATATTTTCTAGAAAAGGAATTACTTATCTTCAAATTTATACAGAAGCTGACTCTCTCATATTTAAACTGAATGAGTAAGAAATTGTAGCATCTGAACATCATGTTTTATCAAGACAACTGTTTAATCATTGAAAGTCAACTTCAGAAAAATTGCTAGAAATCAAATCTTCTAAATTTTACAGCATATATGCCACATTCGGAATTTAAATGTTTAACTAGATTTCCAGGTTCTAGAGCATTTTAAAACCTAGTGCAAGACAAGTACGAATAAGAAATAAATAAATCATAAATTTACACCTATCGGTGGCATGCAAAGGATTATAACATTTGTCACCAGCTTTTATTGCTGAAACTTAACTTAAGATATGTTCATAGCCACATGCTAAAATTAGCATATATAATTATGTGGCGTAGTCATGTTAAAACTGCTGACATTGAACTCTGAATGTTCAGCATATAGGCACATAAACATGTTCAAAAACAATGTAAAATTAATAGGCCACAATGCAGCAGTTCTTGCTTCAATTTATCAGCAAGCACTTAGGCCTTGGGCTCAGTCAGTGATTTTCTCTTACATGGATGTAGAGTTCATTGAGAAGAATTTTATGTTAATTGGTCCTCGATATCCTACAATACTGTCAGCCATGAGGTTATCTGGCTAAAGAAGAGCGAAGGCGTAAAAACCTCTGGCATGCAACGGGTACAAATCTGTCATATCTCGTTTTAAGGATGGATCCATGCTCCTTTCAACATCTTCATGAGATACCATTATAGCTAATATGATAAAGTGCACAACTCCAACAACTCACTCAAAACTCAGCTTACCTGCCATTGGGGCTAAACTTCACATATAGCACTGCTTCAGCATGACCGGGCAGAGTGCTAGTACACCGAGTGACTGCTCGAACACGGAAGTTGGCCTGAGGCTCATATACAATGTCGATCTTAGGTTCGGCTGTGGCAAGGACTTTCTCGTCTAAAGCGTCTTTTAAAACGTCTGTAATCTCTACTCCATTGGCGTAAAAAGAGTACGGCTGATTCGAATCCTGTTCAAATTCAAACAGTAACCAAGTTTACCAATTAAAATATTCATAAGTGTATCTTGTTTGCCTTCTAAAGTGTATTTGTCTCATTTTTGCAATTTACAACTGTAATTAAGTCAAACGTTACATGTTGTTTAATGCGCAGAATAACCAGCTGCTTTGTGGCAGAGTTGCCTGAAAATCAACATTAGAGACCACAGGTTGGGCATCTTGAAGTTTGTTAAATACCTTCCAAAGGTCAGTTTATAAAAACGATAGCTTAGACAGTTTAAATATTGTAGGAAAATGTGCACTCCTTATTAAAATACAGCATACAATTTACATGTTTAATATTTCAGCCAATTTCTTATATCCAGGTGGGAATTGTGGTCAGAATTAGTTGAAATGAGCTGGGATGAAACAATACAAAATAGTCTCATTATATCACTGGCAAAAGGTACTTAAAAGCTACAGTGGTTTTAATCCAAAACACAGATGAAATGAGTTTTATTCCAAACCTGAAGACTAATTTGATTCGGTTCTAAGAATTATCAATTTTAACAAATATTTACCTGTTTTAACAGAGCATTACAGATGAGCTGAAGTTTTTCTGTTGTCGTGTCTAATGATAAATTAACACCTTCTTTAACAAGAACTTCGCCATTTTCGTTCTTCAGATTTGCCAAAACTATCCACTGATCTCGGTTTGGTCGTTTTGGCTCACACTCTTCAGTATCATTTTGCCGTCGTTTTCCAATCACGGATGCCATTTCTGTTTAAACAAGCAACACTGCAACAGCTTAATCATCAGGGTTTAAAATCTAAATCAAAATGCTGAGTGCTGTAGCCTAGGAATTGCGATATTTTAACAGTCAACACGTGGTAAACATTTTTGAAATGTGAAATACATGCAGTCATCAAAGCTGTTGTACAATGAAAAATAGCCCCTAACTGTCCTTTACACCAGCCAGCCTAAAAATTGAAGCATTACTGCGATTGAGACACTTACAATAATTTAGTCGGTATATTATGTGACAAAACAAACCACATGCGATATTCGTGCTTCTTGTTGTTGCTCCTAGTGAGCACTATTCTTAGCTAGTGAGGGTATCAGAAGTAATAATATTGCAAGAAAATGTGCATAGACACAGAAATTGATATTCTCTGTAGGTGTGCGGCCCTCTGGTGTACAGGAAGCCATCACGTCTTTGTACATAATAAATACACTGGAATGCATGAAAATTTTGAAATACCAACGACTTTTTATTATTTTACACCATTTTAGACTAACCTGAAAGAGCAAAATATTATATTTAGTAAACGATATACCAATTTAAACAAGGCGACATCTGTGGGCAGATAAGCATGCTGGATATACAATTTATTTCTTTTTGTGCTCTAATCCACATAGGCTCATGTGGACTAGAAAGTTTCAGAATAATAGAAATTGATTTATTAATTTTATGTGCACTAGTGCAACATTGCTGTGACAGGATTTCTGCTTTGTTAAACAAATTACTAGCAGTAATTTTTTAATATTGAATGTTTTTGTAAACCAATCTGGTGTTATTGCGCAGGTACGTGTTATTATTGAATTCGTTATGACAGTCTTAAATTAGCATAACAACGGGATGAAGTGTAGTGTTCCAACTTATCCTCACGTCCTAGAATGAACATAGGAAACAGAAACCAGCAGTATGATGATTAATGTCGTCTTAAAAGTAATTGTATCCATAAATAATCATTTTGAGATTTTTATGAAAAATAAAAAATGATAAATCATATATATGCAGAACTGTATAATTTGTCCTCGTTCCATCTGTAGTAATAAGTGTTGCATCGGCTGACTTGCCAAATCGTTATTGACATTTAGGCCTAAATAAATTTTTATGACTCACTGTTATACTTTGTCCTTTTGCATAACTCCATAATTTCTGTAGTCTTAGAGTCAGATTTGCTGACTGTACAGTACACCTATTGGTGCTCAAATTGATTTAGAAATTTATTTATAGATTACATAGGAGTGACGTTGTGCCGAGGTAATTGTGCAAGGCATCATAGTCTCCAAATTTCTAGAGCGCCAATCGAAAGCCATAAAATTTATTCAACTTCTGATCACCAGCTTGTTCACAAGCTCAGTATCTAGTCAGAAGGGTTGTCCAAAAGAGTTGTTTGAAGGAGGGCGTAGTCCGGTTACCAAAGAATCAGAGGTGGCAGAGTAGCTGTTATGGTGGGTGGCATCCATGCTTTAGGCCCAGCTATTCTAGTAGAAAATTGTCAAACATTAGTTAAGTTGCTTATAATATGGCAAAGATTTATACTTGGGTCAATGAATGTTGTAATCCTTATATACTTGAAGATGTCAGTGTAATTAGGCCAACTTTCGCCTCTGGGTTCCCGTCACTCAATGGCTAACAAACCGAAATATTGGTTTCTCGGGGCGATAGGGTTAATGGTGACTATCATGTCTTTTATAACCATTCATCCCCAAATTGGCAAAATGTAACAGCACCTTGTTTTCCACTTGTTCTCAATTCTTCATTTATCAGTGATGAGGACTGCAATATGCAATCTTACTTACTCCTGAAGGATATAATGAGGAAGTGAAGATGAGAAATCGTCTTCCACAATCTGTACATTGCATTGAGCACTACAATGTATTACATTTATGATTTTTTTGTTGATAGAAGAAAGTTCTTGGACAAGATGAGTCAATCATTGGTATCAAGCGGCCTTCCAAATGGTTTTGAGCAGATGTCCCTGGATGAAAGTGGTGCGATCGGCATTTTGGAACATCTACAACAGGATGAGCTACAGAATTTACTCGATGATGATACCAAACTAGAGCAGTTAATACAGGATTCAGAAATGGTAAGAACTGGAATCATTATCTTTATTATTTTAAATCATTTCTTCTCTCAACATTCCTTCTTCAACAACAAAGCATGCTAGTGAAGTGTCAGAGATACATATCAATTAGATTAATTCAACTTCTGATTGATAAAAAAATTAAAATACTTCTAAAATACTTTTAAAAGTTCAGGGTCCCAACCGTCCCATATCTAAACACTGCTACAAGCCATGCTCAGTTTTATTTTAAACAAATGCAAAGATGTTAAGCAATTATTGTAGTGTTGAAGACATGGTAGCATTGGTTACCTGCCCACGCCACAATGCACACCAAAGTTTACTCTCCTTGTTAAAATGTTGTACAAAGGAAATTTTTATGTGCACACAGACTCCAGGAAATTCATCCTGACTGGCAAAAATAATTCTCAGCTCAGCGGACAAATTTTCATTTTCTAACGGAATAGAGCAGAGGTATTTCTGACTAGTATCAATTGGAATGGATTAAAAGTACAAATCCATTTATCTAGTATGTTTGTATGTTGTTATAAATCTTAGGTGAGCCAATTGGAGCAGGCCAAGCAGACATTGATCATCAGCAACAAAAGTCTCGCAGAATACAATTTGTCGAAAGAGGAGAAGCTCATCCAGAATCGCAACCTCTTAGCAGAAACATACGGTCAGATGGAAGAGTTGCTCAAACGCGTCCAGAGGAAGAAGTTCCAGCTAGGTAAGTTCTAAAGAAATGGCTAATGTGATTGTTTGCTGTGATTGAGTGGCCTTTGATGTAGACTTTAATATTTTATCCTTAGGCAGATGAACCTTCCAGTGCCACTACTTTAGTCAACCAATTTTAAAACTGCATTTTGGCTTACACAAAATTTTAAATACTGCTTGCACCAGAAATGGTATGTTGTGTTTTTTCAACTTTACTGTACCATAAGTCATTGCCCAATCCAGCATTTATTATTCTTAACTTTCCTCTGACTTTCTCTCAGTTTATTGTTCTTTTGATTATTTTTATTATTAGGAGTAAGCCTTCTCAAATTTATGACCTACCTAGTCTATTTGACAGTCATTGTATATTATTTTTTGTGGAGACATGCAAACATACATGCACATTGTCCTTTTTTGTCAATGGTGTTCCCCTGCCTGGATGCGATGCTGTCTTTTGGTGGCACGAATTGTCAATTTTAGTCTTGAAAAAGCTGACAAGCATGCAACTTTACACTATCTAGCCATTTTTATTCTGGACGCCTGGATATAATTATATTGACCGAAATACAGCGACTGTAGTTTAACTCCTCAGTTCATGTAAGATTGCCTGCACGCTCTCTTCTAACTTCTTGGTCAGTCACGTGCATGCATGTTAACCCTTTAATGCCGGAGGATATAGGATTTCCCATACATTTTACTACACTCTCGGCATTAAAGGGTTAAATTATTTTTAACTATAATTGATACAGAATCTCATGGTAATCCGACATCATCGCTCGATACATTGCTCGCTCTTCTGGAGACTGAAGCGGCAAAAACAGAAGAACTTTCTGAGGTAACTATGCAGCAGAAGAACTTGCAAGTGATCATAATAATCATTTATGGGAATTTATGCATAATTTTTGGCCAATGCAATGTTGTACATTTGTAAGAATTTTTTTAAATAACTGCATTGGTATGAAAAGCTTCAGATTGTGTATGCATTCATTCGTTCAAGAATTTCTATGGCACCTCTTCAAGGGAGGACTACTCAGAAGCGCTCCCGACTCTAGCATGGCAAAAAGTATATCTTGTGTGTTGCAGTTTGTTTCTTTGTGGATACAGTTTGGCCATGTTTATGTATGCTGCTGTTATATCCTGTATACGACTATACAGTATACATGCTGATCTGTTTGAAGAATGTTGTACTTTTATAGACTCTGTCAGAAGAGCTATTGAGCAGCCAACTGGATGTTCGACAATTTACGGATTCATATCTGACGACAAGGTCCCATATGTATCAGCAGAAGGTGAAGGCTGAAAAACTGCTTGAGATGATGTATCAGCAGCAGATGTAACCGATGCCTACACAAAAAGAACAAAGCTAGGAACGGGTATTTTCCATTCGGTTCGACCAAACAATGTAAACATTACTGACCGAGAGATGTAGATATTTTGTCAATATTGTGTATGTAAGAATCGAAACGATGGACTTTGCGTATTGCTCTATACTAACTAAAATTAGCATGTTCTGATGGGCAACTGACATTCTTGCAGATCTGAGCTCATGCTATGCAATGCAATAACTAGTCTTTGCAATGTGATTGCTCTGTGCATCTTTCCAGTAGTATTTTAACCCCATTGTAAAGTATAGTTTGCATATTTCCAGTTGTTGCTGTGTAGGCAACAGCTAGGAAAAGATGTTGTGAAGCATGAGTGAAGGACTGAAGGTTGCTTTGTTTCATGTGGCATTCGGTTTTGTTACATTGACATCAGACTAGATTTGAACCATTTTAAAACATTCTGTAATTGTTAAAGTACAATGGTCCACTGTAATATAATAGGTCTGAAAGTTTTAATTTCTAACTTGCCTATAAATGACATAAATTTCTGTTTCTTAATTTTGTCCTCATTTGCTGGTCATAGTCGAGGCATACCTGGTATATATTGATTGAGAGTAAAGGCCAATCTCACTTGCTAAAGATGCTGTGAAGAGGTTTTATTTTGTCTGTTCTGATTTTCGTATTCATCATCATCATTATCGTCGTCGTCATTGTTGTCGTCATCATGCTCATCATCCAATGATTTTCCAATCTAAGTATTATAACTATTTGCATTTCCTATCATTGTCATTATTATTTACGTTACTGGATGTAAGTGTAATCTACAGAAACAAGAAATCATACAAAGATGTTAGACGTGAATCAAGAAAATCATGAGCTGCTCCTCTGCAGCATTGAGAGAAGAGCTTGGAATTGCTGTTTCGTTGGCATTTTTATCAGATGTATTATATTATAATGATCAGGATTAGAAATTTAAGGACAGCATTGTTCTGAAATTGCTAGTCTTTGTTGATGTATTTTTATTGTTTTTTCTTTGCTAAGAAACATGATCCTTTTGGTTTTATTATTACTACCATTATTATTATTATATTGTGATTAATTTTAATATTATTGGTAATAGTATCTAAATCTGCAGAATCAAAGGCTTTTTGATAGACATGAAACATTTTCTAAGTAAATTTTTGACATTATAAAACAATAAATCAAATGTGGAAATCTATCAAATTGAGACTTGATTTTCCAGAATTGCTTTTATGTAGAAAATAGTTGTGTATCGCATTAACTTGACTTTTATTTTGTATGCATTACAATCTAGCATATGAATGTTGATCTAATATGAATGTGATCAAACATTTGTTGTTAAGTGAGGTGTGAGAATTTCAAGATTTCTCATGCCAGTCTGAGATTATTTCTGTTGGTATGAAGCTTGTACTAACTAAGGTGTTTGTTGGAACTTTTCCTAAGCCAGATGTACAGAGGCCTTTCCAATAAAATGGTCAGAAGAGAGTTTGAGTTTAACTCAAAGGCTAATAGTTCTTTTGACAAATCTAGTCCAAGCCTAGTGATGTCAGGAAATAGGAAATAAGGAGCATGCTGGCCAATTATATAAATCGACTTTTGTATCAGTCGGCCATTCACTGTTATCAGCAATAATGGAAGCAGTGTATGTAATCTGTGTATGCTTTTGAAAATATATCATTTTAAATGCTTAATCAAAATGGTTAAATTAAACATAAAGGAATGCAAGTCTTGCCAGTTTCTAAAATCCGCTGCATACTGTCTTCTTTTGGCAATTTCATTCATTCTTCTCTGAAAGAATAGGCCTGTATAAATTATCAAAAGTGTCATCTATTTTCAGACCGACCAAAACCTAGTAAGAATGTTGTCTAATGTATCACTTGATTTGGTATGAACTGCATATGAACGACGATGAAATTGTTCATTCCACTTGATCCACGGAGACTTTAACAGTAGATACTTAACTCATGTCAAAATCATTGACTGTCTGCTAGAGTTTTTTGCAGCACTACTCATTTCAGCTTTCTGCGAATATGTGATTGTTTATTTAACCCTTTAATGCCGAGATGGTAGTAAATGGTATGAGAAATCCTATACCCTCCGGCATTAAAGGGTTAAGACATTGTAGTAGTCTAACGTGAGTTTGTTCGAATGTACTTGTATTATTTAGTTTACAGTATAGATTGTTATGTTGTGAAAATGAGGACCACTAGAAGCAGACTATAACAAGATCCATGGTATAGATTGCTTAATTTTGTATGGCAAAATGACAAAGTAGTATTGCTTCTTTGTAGTGCCTGCATTCCATATACATCCTTGTAATCAATCGTTTTTATGGAATCAGATCATTATTTTTTGGCTGAAATCGGCTAAGATCAGAATCTGTACAGAACAGTTGAGGTTGCAATCTTTTAGTCCAGATTAGAACAGTTCAGATCACAATCCATAAGATGGAACCAGTTATAATCACACACTACTTTCGATTGAAGAACTTGATACAATCAATTGGATGGCACCAATTAAGGTTGCAATCTTTTACATGGAACCAGTTAAGGTGATGATTTGAATGGGACCAATAATTACCAGTCACAACTTATTAAATGAAACCGGTTATTTAGTCGCAATCAGTGCATTTAACATTTAATCACAATAATCAAATTAGGCTGATCAATTTCCACTTAACAGTGAACTGAAAATATCTGTGCTGATATACAAATTTGCAAGGCTGCTTCTAAAGATGTTTATCTTGTTGTTATCTTAAACAAGCTAACGTGGAAAGTTGAAAAAAATGTTGCTTAATTTTTCAGAGTTCTTTGCTTATTGCTACAGGTTTCCGATTGAAAATTTATTAATTAATCTTCAGCATAACCATTTAGGTGGTCAATACGGTACTTAATAGATTTATGTGGTAGCTTATTAACACATTGATTTATTACTTTTGTGGTATGTTGATGGTGTTAGTCATATCTTTTGCCAAGTCATAAAATTGTCATTTAAACAGAACTCTTGGTGATATGATGCTTTGTACATTTACCATCGATCCCAAATATTTCAGTCTCAAGTGTTTAGTTAGAGACTGTTCATTTAGCGTTAGTTGTATCAACAATGTGATAGATGGCTGTTCATGTTTGAGCAAATTAGGTTATTGCGTCTAGTGTTTTGCCAGCTGAATTCCACCCATGCTATAAAAATTATAAATACTGTTTTCTCTGATCCACACATTCCACTGTGCCATGCTTTTGTCCATTGGACCATTCTAAGAAAGTATTGCATGCAGTGAATGTTTCTTTTATCAGTATTTGGCAAAAGTTTCATGGAATCGTTTGATCCCAAAGACCAGCATATGTACTGCAAATGGTGTACAACGAGTACATGTAGTGCATGTTTATTAATTAGTATTTTTCTGCCTATGTGTATGCTGTAGTTAAAGTTTAAACCTTTATATTTCCTGTATACAATGTTGCAGCCTATGTCTATTTTGTGGCAATTGCCTTTAAGAAAAGTCCAGTACGAGAATTGTAGAAAAATAATTGATGGTCAGACTATGATCCACATAGCAAAGTGTTACGCGGAGTTGGCTATAAAATCTCATGTCCTTCAGACAGTATCGTTAAAAATCTGGCACTCTTCATATGTCCCTTTCTGTAACTTTTATGCTGAATGAATAACTTTAGCAATATTTTACAGCACAACGACAATCACATTTTTATGTAAATGAATGCAGGACTCGCATATAGGACTAAAGTTCTATTTGAATTTGAAATCATGTGTCCCAAAATTTGGATTCAGGCTTCCAGAAAACTTTAGACTTACAAATTTTACAAATTTAAGCTTGTGCAGATTTTAATCTAAAATGTCGCACCTTCTCCTGTTCCTGTACTGATATACTTTTGTGCATTTCTTCTGCTTGTATACAATGAGCAATGTATTTCTTGACTTATAATGATCTAATAATGCATGTATTATTTAATGTAAACATATATCTCAGTTGTTGTAGTACTGTATAATTACGTGAAGTGGTAATATTGCATAGTACGGTATGTAAATGATTATGCAGATAAACATTTTGCAGATGCTGTTTTTGTGGTGTTTGCATTTGTTTGAATAAACTGAACTGAATTGTATTCATGCAATGCATTCATACCTTGTTTGCCAAGTTTTAAAGGTTTCCTCCATAATGTTGTGGAACATTTACATGACTAATGTTTAAGTTTGTCAACAAGGCATCACAACGTACAAACTTGGCGTGTTTTTGTCGCAATGCGCCACGAACATACAATGTTAAATTTCACAATTAGTGTAAAAAAATGCCTGATTAAACCAAAACTAAATCTAGATGAGAAAAACCGATTTATTGCCAAATCTGAGAGAGAGGAAGTACAATAAATACTCAGCTTAAATTTATCTACCATAACTCTATTGTCATGAAAAAGGTGTGCAATGTCAGAATTTAATTTTCCACCATGATCCCAATTTTTTCTGCTAAACTTCAATATAATATACTTTCTCAGCTTGTCAGTTTTACACAGTAATTATGAAAACATCAGTTTTTACATGACCTCAAAAAGATCTTGATATTAGCAAAGATATTAGAGTCGTAGACTAAGATGTGACACCTCCTATCTTTGCTGTATATTTGGTCTGGGTGGTGGTCAAAGCACACAAACCGTGGCGCCACGTTGTGACGGGGTTGATGGCTCCTAGCAACCGCCCTAGTAACCATAGACGCCATGGGCAAAATGGATAAATATATACGCCAACGATTGGACAATTGCAGCCTCCGTAAACTAACATAACTATTTAAACTGCACATTAAATATGATGAGTAATAATAACTGTTATATTCTAATGTATTTTATTAGAAGGTTTATGTTTAAAACGTGCGACTCTTACAGGCATCTGGACAATGCTATTTCGTTCTATTTATAACGCTAAAAACCCATCACAAGGTAGGTGAGGTGACCATTAAGGTACATTATGATACATTATGTGGCGCATCTTAGTCTACGACTCTAATATCTTTGATATTAGTGTCAAAGTAAAAAAAAAACTACCCAGTAATTTAAAAATTTTAAATTGCACTAACGAATTATTCCTGATTTACACTTCAATATCACACCAGATGTATTAATTTCAAATTAAAATTTTGATTGAATACCTTTAAGCATTAAACAAATTTCTTGTGACCTCTTTAAAATTCTTAAGCACACCTCGAATGAAAATAGCAGCTTATTAAAAGATGTTAGAACACCAACTATGTAACTTGACAAGACTAGACGATAAACAACGATTCTAGAATTCTAAAGGAAAACTCGACAACGACATGAATGCAAAATTCACAGATGATCTAGAGATCACATCAAAGACGGCTGACAAGAAAACCACCAAACTCAAATCCATCTACAGAAATTTTAAATTTTGATCTCCTGAAATTAAAACTTGTCGACAACATGAAAAGTTGAAGAGCTGCAAATTACTTTTACAACACACTCCTTCAAGATACCTGCCGAGGTTAACACACCTACCGAGGTACCTTTCAAGACTACGGTAAATTTAACAAAATACATCGAGAGATAGCAACTTCTGAAACACCACTATAGGTCGTTAACTTTTAAACAAAAACGTTTGTAGAAGAAATCCACATGTACAGAGTTCTGTAACAGCACTATCAATGAAGCATGCCGGGTGGTTGCACTGCAAATTGTCTTTTACAGTCTGTTGTGGCAAGTAGCTGGATGAGAAAAGCTGTACTACAGGCTAACAGTGTTTTCTCAAAGAGGATTCAGGAAGTCAGGAGACTTCAAGATCGTTTAAAATACTATCCGCACAAACCATAGTTATTATAGAATACTTCATTAAGCAACATAGTGCTGGGCAAATGGTCAATGTCGTCTTCTCCTTACAGGCTGCTAACTTATACAAGTGCAGCAATAATTTATATTTAGTTCATTTTGATGTAAATGATTGGCTATTACTTGGCAAGACTTGTTCTGAAGTAAAAGAGACCACTAGAGACTGCCTAGTAACATTTATTAACAATGAGATTTTTACAAACATCTAGTGAAAGCAACATAGAACATCAGACACAAGTTGCAACTAATGATCATAATATTAAGAACACCGAAAATTCAAAATTTCTGCAACATTACCGGTACAAATTTTTTGCAAAAAGTGTTTGTCAAGACAACTCATATTCTCACTTATATATATAAAATTTGTATAAGAAGCCGTTCAAACAAAAGCATTTTGCAATGTCTAAGGAAAGTATGCTTTGCATGATCATTTAAAAGAGGTAGAGAGGCAGGTGGCTGAAGGCAATTCACGCTGGTTTTTTTTTATCAGTTTAGGTCTTGCCATCTGCAACTTTCTAGGAAGCACGTTACTTAAAGTTTCCAACATAACTTAATATACTTATAAATCTCTATCTCTTCGGCACCCTATTACGCTAAGTTAAGGTAAGCAGCTTATTCAAAGACATGTTATAAAACACTGTAGGGCCAGTGTAGGCATGTAAAGTTATGTTCAATTCCAGATCAAGGGTCAGGCAGGTAAACAAAGAGATGGCTATGGAGAGTTGTGTGTATAGATGCATTCTGGTGAGAGAAATTTGCTACAGAAATGCAATACATTAAAAATCTAAATCACACCCAAAGTAAAACATCTTTCAAATAAACTAAACGCCAAATGCCATTGAAACGAAGCCGAAATTTCCAGCTATTAATATTATTGCATCATCGTCGTAAGATCCCAAAAAAGCTCTAAAGTTCTGAAGGCACTCCAAACTTTGAGTTGAACCATTTCTTCTGTGAGAACTCAGTTGGATAGTGCAACACCCAGAATACTATCAAACTGATTTATTGGGCACGTCAGCAAGGACCGTCAACAATGATCATATCAGTAGAAAAAGAAGTATAAATAGGAAGATAAAAGTCTTGACGAAAATGAAATCTGATCATCTCTCCTGTTCGACCAGAACTCATGCAATTAAAATGCAAAATATAGAATAATGTGTAAAATTAACAACCCACAGACAACACCTACAATTAATTAATTATTCAGCAATAATAATTATACTAACCATTTACACATTATCATACACAGTTACGTAAACAATGTATGCACATATGCATAGCATACAACCTATCACTCAGCTGTGTACTATGAGAGCACAAACACACACATATATATGTGCGTAAATGTTTACTTATATATGTGTGTGTGTCTATATATCTTAGGCTTGTTTCAAACATAGCAAGTACAAGTAATTGAGTGCAACTAAAGTACTTGCAGTCGGTGACATGAACAGTGCGACGTAAACTCAGTGCAACTAGAAGTACTAAAATGGGACTAGAGTACTACCAGTACTCAAAGACTAGCATCAAGAACTACGTCTCCGGCTTGTAAACACAGGCGTGTGTATAGAAATATCAACAGCTGTTATAAATTCTAACGTACATGCATGTATTATAATATTTACCAGCACATCTTTAGCTAGATTTGTACGAGATCTTCCACCTTACAGAGCTCAATAAAAATACATAAAATACACAAAATTAAACAAGTAGATATATAATTATATATATTAATTGCAAAACACAATCATCAGTTTAAAAAGTGTCATACAACTCAGATTCGATTTGATCAAACATCTGTATATTTAAAAAAACATATGGCATACATACTAGCAAACATGTCGTCCACAAACCTTCAGCAAATGACGTGCTCTAAAGGTGACCGATGAATCAACGCAGTTCGTCATTGAATTGATAAATACATATGCGTATATAATATACGATACAAACATATGTATACATATGAAACACGTGTATAAAAAATATGTATGCATATGTGCATGCCATTGTGTAATAATATTATGGACAGTGAAGTATATGAACACATGTACGTTTGTAGTCAGACATCGTTGTCAGCCATCTTTAACATCGGTAACTTGTCTGCCTCCCTCCCACTCAACGGACGATTTGATGATGTCTCATTAGCCGACAACACACACACACTCACACGCACCTCAAAGTCTTGTGGATGACAATCACAATCAGGCAGCTTCCTCCGCAGCAGTGCCCTCTGCTGGCGGCGGCTGTTGTTGAACTGGCTCATCCTTCTGTTCCGCTTCTGCAAAGGAGATGATGATCCAATTTTAATACAGATCAAATCACAATCACAAGATTTGCGTAGTCTTCAAGAAATGAAGTTGAGATGAATATTTTTCGTTCACAAGCAGAAATATCAGATAGGTAATCGATATTTTTTGTGTGGCAATCGACGAACAATGGTTAAGTAAATAAACTAAAAATAACTATTTTAATTGTAATTTATTAGCAATACAAATATTTGATTTATTTTTGTCTACATTATTAGCAATGATCAGAAGCACATAAATATTGCTTCATATATATATAATCACCAAAGTTATTGAAAATAAAAAATATAAATTATATAAACTGGAAAGCAGAGTAGTAGTGTTTAACTTAAGACGGTTACAATCTAAGATCATATATCTACCGTCGGCCGGCATGTCTGATGTCCACAGTGTCAGGTTGTCTCTGAGAAGCTGCATGATCAACGTCGAATCCTTATAGCTTTCTTCGCTCAGTGTATCCAGCTCAGCGATGGCCTCATCAAACGCTGCTTTCGCCAGACGACACGCGCGCTCCGGAGAGTTGAGAATCTCGTAGTAGAAGACGGAGAAGTTGAGAGCCAGGCCGAGGCGGATGGGATGGGTTGACGGCAGCTCCGTCAGAGCAATGTCGCTCGCTGCTTTGTACGCAACGAGGCTGTTCTCGGCCGCTTCTTTTCGGTCGTTGCCAGTCGCAAACTCAGCCAAGTATCTGTGATAATCGCCTTTCCTAATAATGGCAACGTTCACGTTAACCTGATTAATCCTTTAACCAGAAAGAAGCTTAACACGTTGGTCGCTGATTTGCTGTGTGAAATGACTCAATTGGGGACGTGTTAACACGTTCCTCGCGGCCAACGTGTTAAATTTACAGCTTTTGACTAACAGATAGGCAATTGCATTAGAGTGACATGTGGACAAAAAATTGGTCTCCATCCACACCCCATTCCTGTGCATCTGCCCCATCTTCACCCCATCCCCATCTCCATTAGGTCCTTCCCATTCCCCATGGTAATTAATGGAGGCTTTGTTGCCGTCCCCCCCGGTTTCATCGCTTCCTCTGACACCATCACCCAAGATTTCACCGTTTTTCCTATTACCATGTCACTCTCAAATCTGCATTTCTCAGGGGCCTTTGAAACCCAACTCATGCTATGGTACACATTTTTTTGCCAGTTGTCATATGGAAAGATGCTACAATATTTAACTGAATTAGGCGATCATAATCAGCATAATCAAGGTAACTACATTTTCTAATTAATAGAACCACAATTCCAGTAATTTTATTATTACAGTGCAGACCCTTTTAAGTGGGGGTCATTGGGAGCTAATGTCACCAGTACAGTACTACATCCGCATGTCAAGAGGCTGAAATGCAGTAAGTGAACGATGTATGTGTTTCAGTACAGCCAGAAAGTTCCAGCATAGGCTATTTGAAGTGAAGACACTTCCAAAGCAAAACCTGCTAACCCAATGATATCAATTGAACAATTATTTCAGACCACAATGATGAGTGAATGTAGGCAAAAGTCATAGTAATTTAATACCCAGCAATTTGGACACAAAGATGAGACCTTTGAGAATGTTCAAATCATAAAAGAGTCTAGATTCAATATACACAGGTATGCATACACCACAGCTGTCATAACTTTGGCTGACACAGCAGCTCAGCTTGTGTGTGCCAGTGTTAAGAATGTTGGAAGTGGCTGCCAGGGTCAGCTTTTATAACGTATCTCCATTACAACTGGTAGCTGGAGTGGGACAGTATAATTATACTTATAAGTGCAGCTAGCAATATTAGTCTCACCCACTCTAGAACTGTAGGGCTTAAAGCCAGCTACACCTGTCAACCATTGCCCCACATTTAAGCAGTGGAGCAGAGCTGATGCAGACTGTACACTGCACACTGTGCACTGTGTGCAGTGCACAGTAAGTTCCATACCAACGTGTTAATGCATCTCGTCTCCTGCGTTAAATTGGGTATCATTTAAATCCATGATGACAGCTGTCTCTTAAGCAGATTCACAACAAAACATGCCAAATACAAATTGGTCTTCACTGTGGGTAATATAAGATTATTTGCCAAAAAGACTATATCGGTTATCATTTAAATGATAATCTTATATCCAATTGATGTTAAAACATACCTAGTACTAAGCACTTATAAATATAATATGGTGGACCATTGGTGGTATGTTGATGTCATATTAAAAGAATTACAAATCATATCGTGCTGATTGAGAATGCGTGACATGATAATTAATCAGACATACATTTTGTAATAGAAAACTCGTGATTCGCCCGTGGCTGCAGTTGGAACAAGGTGCTTGTCCAGAATGCTGAGGACGTCATGGCAAATATCCTGCAGCTCCTTCTCCACCTGAATCACAACAACAACCAATTCCTGTCTTCAAGAACACTTGAATAATAATAATAGTTAATAATATAGTTAATTATATCATAATCATATGTTCCAAGATATATCTAAATAATATCAACTTATTTACACAATATTTAATTTTATTTATTAGTAAATTAATTTATTTAAAAACATCAACAGAACGTACAAAGATAATAAAAATGACACCATCACAATTAGCCTAGCTATCAAAACTGCAATCCTGATCGAATGATTAAATGGCATAATGTAGGTCTTTTTTAAAAGTTAATTATTTTTAAACAGTTTCATGTTCACACCTTCAGTGATCAATGAGATATAAAGTCTTTACTTGAAAGGCATGAAATGGACCATGCCCAAAATTATATCTGGATAGGGCCAGAACAAGGGCTAGCACAACCTGACATGTTAAATGTTAAGATTGTGCTTACAATTTGTTGCTCAGAAATATGGCATAATAACAAGTGCATTACTTACTTCTTTAAGACAGATACAACACACAGTATAAAGCAAATCTTCAAGAAGTTCAAAAAAAAGCCGCAGAGTACATCCACTGAACAGATATGATGGCACAATGCACAATGCTTCAAACAAAAGGAGAGCCAACCAGCAACAATGTAGCTTCACCTACAATGATGCAATGCCAGTGCAAGGATCGAAGTCCAAGACTTGGAAGAAGCAATGTGGGATCTCGGAGAGACCATATGTAACATCAAGTTGTCATATCTATTCGAAAATAAGATCGTGAATCAATGTTTACAACATTGCTGCATCCAAAGCACAACAAAGCTGTTCAAACCTTAATAGATTCAACATGCCATTCTACAGATAAATGCTAAGCTATGGCTAAGAGGAGAGTTTACGCTCCAAGAAAACTGGACGCTGAGCGAAATAAGAAGAATAAGAAGCAGCCTGCTCTAATCACCTGTTTTCTGTACTGGCGGATAAGTTCGAGCTTAACTTCCGCTCCCTTGCTCTCTTCCTTCTGCTCGATGCTGCTGATGATTCTCCACGACGCCCTTCTCGCTCCGATGACGTTCTTGTACGCAACCGAAAGCAGGTTTCGCTCCTCAATGGACAACTCCGTGTCCATCGCAGCAACCCGCTTCATGCACTCCACCATTTCTACAGAACACAACGTCACATTTAGACACTGCCATCATCTTCATCACCATCATCTGCATCATAACACTGACCATTACAAACAGTTATCATCATCATCATCATCATCATCATCATCATCATCATCATCATCATCATCATCATCATCATCATCATCATCATCATCATCATCATCATCATCATCATCATCAACATCATCTTAATCAACTACTTCCTCCATTCCTACATTGTCATCTGCATGATCATTGTGATTAAGTAAGCCTGAATATAACCAGTTGCCAAACAGCAATCCATTGTCTTTTGTGCATGATTCACTATCATTGTTCTGTTATAATTCAGGAATGGATTCTGCTATATTCCAACTGTGGCCTCACCAGTGATAGATATTAAACCCAGTATTTTACATACATGTGTCAGCCAACTGATTAGGTCTGTCAGATCCTACTGATTGAGATCTAGATCATACCTAAGACTAATTACCACCTGGTCGTTAAATTTTTACACTTTTATAGAGATGCCAATAATTATAATCAACACTACACATTCCTTTCTTATTCACTCACTTTCAAACAGTATGATCTGCAAGTGAAAACTCTTTCCCACTGTGCATCGTCCATATCGAAGCTGAAAACCATCTGCCAGCCCTGAGACCCTCTAAACATTTTACTTAGACCCACTCACAATGTCTCCACTTCCCTCATAAATCAACCAGTGCTCTGTAGCCACAGTTTTCTATCAACCTCAAACTCAAAAATCTAGATAAAATTCCATCATCTATATGTTGCTAATAAAAATCATAAACAGCCGTGTATAAAGAACTGATAATTTTGCAACTTTTTTAGCCCTGTTGTCCATCTAGAATGTTTGTTTCCTATGTCAACCTGTTGCCTTGTCATGCTAGAACCTAACCTTAAGTCTCACATGCTTGCACTTGCATGTACTGTTCCCACCATGCTTGCAACCAGCCTTGCATGAGGCATTAAATGGCTAAATTCTTTGGAACAATCTACGTAAACTACATCCACATTTCTCCTTCCACAGACCTTGTCAGAGAACTCTCACAGATTTGACGAACATAATTCATCACCATCATCATTATCATCATCAGTTCATGATACCAACCACTTTGCGACGATGGGTACGAATAAATTATCTCCATTGTCCTCGGTCATTGGTCAAGTCCAATGCTCCCCTTAGTTACTAACAAGTAATGATTGTATGTCCTCATTCACGTTGTCTATCAACGCCTTTCTTTCTTTTTCCTTTTAGTCTTTCAGATTCTGTCAACGCATTTCTACATCTTCAAACCATAAAATTGTTCGTTGAACAACTTTGTCTAGCAGAGCTGTTTGGATAAATAATATTTTCTGATAAATTTCAAATTATGTCTTGCCGAGACATTTCAGTTTTAACTGAAATTGAAACTGAAACGATAATTATGAATTCATGAGATTCACATTTCGGTGTGACCTTGCGCGCGTAAGAAATTTATGTAATAATAAATAATAATAATATAAAACTACTTACAAAGCAAGAACAAAACAGAAATTGAAATGAGAAAATGAAATACAAAAATATTAAATATCTGATCTGAAATTGATGAAAATATGTAAAAATCTGCATTCCTTAAATTGGTTCCTATAGTTAGTTAGGCTGCAGAAATCTAATGAGCCCGAACCTGGAATGCATTACACATCCATACTGTTCTCACCAACGTACATAATTTATATACTAGGTTGGAAGGACTGCTGCTGCTGCTGCTGATGATGATGATGACTATGCCACTTATTCAGCTCATTAGCAGCAGCAGCAGTTCTTCCAGCCTAGTATATACGTACTCTTAAAATATGACCATAAATATAATGAGAATTTCTATAACCCAGCACTATAGAAGCTACCAGAAAAACAAGGTCATCTTTGACAGGATTTCTGAGCATTTCCGACAACTTGAAATTTTTCCAATGCAGTAGACAGATTACATTTATCGAGAAAACTGACGTTTATATGGATACACTATGGAGTCATCTGTGTTTTAGTGTAAGCATGCGGGCACAACAATATAGAAATTTGACGTCTAGACACCAAAGATGAAGGCATAACTGTATTAGCCTAGCGTGCTGCGAACATGGAAGACTGCAAGGTGGCATGTCTCTACAAGACAATCCGCCTCGCAGCCCGTCTTTTTCTCCATAGAACCGCAATCCCATCCGTTCAACGACAGCAGCTTATCTCATCTGAACCCACATGTCTCTTACCATCGTATCGTTCGGCCTGTTCGGCCAGTTTCGCCTTGTAGACGTTGTCTTCTCGGTCGCCAGCCATTTTAGAGTATTCGAACGTTTCTGTAATAAATATGCAAATTATATATATATATTATAAGTCTATTATGTATATATATATATATTATAGACTTATAGTAAAGCAGAAGCACTGTCGAGGCAGCGGCAGCAGCATCGGCTCCAGTAGCAGACGATGGAGCCAATGAATACATATCCATAACGAGGTGCAGCTCTTTATTACGACCTCACTGATGGCCACTTGAGCGCTGCCATTCTCGAGGCATATTTTCATAATTGTCTCTGTAAGCCCTTAAAATGTGCTGAAAACTTAGGACAATAGTTTTATAATAATAAACTTTCACTCTTAGTTAATGCTATACCAAGAGATGATCAACGTATTTTGGAAAAATTTTAATATTGTACTGACTCTGCAATGGCGGCGATCAGATCACTAGTCCTAGACGGTGTTCTACTCTGACGTCTGCCATACAACTCATATGAATGAGAGACCGTGGAGGAAGCAATAGCCAATCAGCTTCGTTATTCCTCAGCTCAGCATAACCGCGGCTGCCACTGACAGCATTCAAGATCATTCCACTGACTTCCTGACCATCTGCGCCAATTCACCCCCCCCCCCACCCAACCCGCATCGACTCTAGCCATTGTCTATGAATATTAAGGAGGCGGCTCAACGCGGGCTCGTCGTGTAGTGATTGTATTTGTAGCAACTGAATGAAATAATCGCAACGCGTTTGATTTACAAAAAGGTCGCATGTTTGTGTCTCGATTTATTTGGCTGACATTGTTAGGCCTACATGATAGGCTATTATCAGAGCTATGATGGCCTAAACGGGCAGCCTTAAAACTACTTTTCAGCCAAGCATGGAACAAGAGCGCTCCTGAGTAGTTTTTACCTGGAAGGGGTGCTATATAAATCTTCATAATGAGTGAATGAATGGTTCAGGATGAATCCAGATTTGACGAGGGCCTATGACAACAGAGGCCGTTGCCCTGGACAGAAATTTGCTTGGCATATTACAGCACTTTAAGCTTCTAAGTAATGGATAGGCCTAAGGATGCGGCACACAGAGTATAGAACAAAAACAAATATGAATATAAATAAAACATAGATTGTGAATATAAACAGAACTGTATTACGCCTAAGGAACAATAAGTCCCACCGCTGTACCTGGGACTAATATCGATAGAAAGGGTGAGCACTGTATTTTTCCTACAGCAAATACGACAAATTCCAGTGTCTAACTTGTTTATTAATATATCAAGCTATCAGTTATAATAGTAAGCAGTAGCAAAATCCAGCAGCATCAACATTATGAACACGTTGGACATAATATATATATGAAGTGTTTAAACATTTCTAATCTTATAATTTAGCATAATCGCAAAGGATTCATTAGCAGACAACAGTAACGAGTATTATTTATTTATATACGTTAGTCGTTCAATATTGAACATACAGTATTAAAAAGTCTTTTCCTGTAAATGTTTTCTTACTAGAACATTGAACAGTTGAAAAAAGATCCATAACTTTTCAGCATATGGCGGTATTTTTTCAAAGTGAATGGTTGTTCAGTGTCAAAGAAACAGCACGGCAATTATTACTGAAACCACATTCTTGTTGTCTCGCCAGTCAAAAGATTGTCTTATAAATATACAATTATTTGAGAACTAGGACGAAAACACAGAAAATGACTGCCAAAATAATGCAGATCTAGTAGGTAAATAAAGTTAATAAAATAACTATCCAAATATATGAACGGCAACTACTTGACAACCTATTCTGCTTTGCCTATCAAAATGTATAAAGTATGCAAATACACAATGAACATTGCTAATGTACAAAATTACGCAATCGTACAATACTATGAGGTATAGAATAACTAGTTTAGTAGCACCAAGAGAAACAGACAACAACAAAACACATCCGTCACCTCTTCTGAACTGGGTTTTCATGATTTCACAGGACTCAGAATTGAGAAAAACAATGTCTGCAAAATGTCTGTGGTAACAATTAGCAATTCAATTAAGACCTAGTTATCATTGTTATCTAGCTTTTGCACCAGTTTTGGTCAATTTTGAATTTGTATCTAAAGAAAATGACTCAAAATTCCACAAGCAACCAAATTGCCAACTAACAAAAGAACAAACCTAAGCACAAATTTGTCAGCACCTTGACGTACTGGGCAAGGATATTATTTTTGGCACACATATATAACACTACACTGTGTACTATTTAAGGATTTATAAAGCACCTCTTACATTACAATCTAATCATAGGGCACTCAAGTGCGAATAACTTCTCAAAAAAGAAATGGCTAAAGACAATGGGAAGAAACAGTACTGTCCCCAGTTAAGTTCTTGGCACCAGTTATAGCAGGAGCGCCATTCCACAGCAAATGCCAACAGAGGCATAGGCATGGTACTGTGGCAGCCCAAGACCGGGGCACGAGAAGGTCATGACAGTCTAAAGAGCAGAGATGATGTCCAATGGTAGTTGAGATAAGGATATCTAATAGGATTACAGAGTATCAAGGAGCTTGACCAAAAAACACCTTATAAGAGAATTTTAAACTGTAGCTTGAATGCGCCAAAGAGGCATTTCTCCATCTACTGATCTTCCTGATAGTTAAAATAATGTGCACCATTCATTCATCAAATTCAAAAATTTGCTAATAGGCAGCAGATGATTTAAGGACAAAGAGACCAGACCATTCCTGGTTTGAAGTAAAAATCAATTAATTACCCATACAGAATTTTCTTAGCTAACCTCAAAACAAATCAACCCTGTATGAGAAGCCATTCCATAATAAAATAAGACAATCTGAGCACACAAGTTCATTCATTACAAAATGCTGGCATTGCTTTAATACAGCAAATAGTGTGCACGAGTAAACTAAGTCTAAGTTTAAGAAAATTCAAACATACAAAGGATTAGGTTGTAAATGTGGAGTAATTTTGCAAATACTGTTTGCTTTCTTAACCAATACTAGAAAAAAATTATTTTGAATCATGTCTCTTTCTGTGTAAATGCTTCTGAAAAATTTTGCACTGAACTATTAATTAACTATCAGGCTTAATATTATAAGCCTTAGAATCAACTCCTGGGAGTATTTCCTAAATACTGATTTTCTTAATTAGGCTAAGTCTTTTTGATGTACAGTTACATTGTATCACAAACGCTGCAAGTCTTCCAAACTAAAAATTACTATCAAAATGTGAAATGAAACAACAGGAAATGACGAATCGTGAAATTACAAAAAAGGACTAGCTTAAACGACAAGGTACCTGAACACGAAAAAACAGCAAATTACGAAACATCTGTACAGGAAAAATAATGTAAACAATGAACTGATGTTAGAAATAGAAATCAGATTAAACAAAACGTGACACTGTGACTAGCAGATAAACCAAGGAACATCAACGTTCAGTGTTCTCATGAATCACCTGGTGCCCTGCGTTCATCTTTCGAGTGACACTTAGGAAATTAAGAGATTACTATTGGGGTGAATCTTCCAAGGATAATGTTTGTACTTGAACACTAACACAGACTATTGCATTCCTCAACATGAAAGTAGCCAAGGGTTATATACAACAAACGGGAAAACATATATAATTGAATACATTTATGCTTAACCAATAATTAATCACCTTAAAGTGTATCAACGTATAATCTCCACAGGGTATTTGACTTGCAGTTATAGTCAAAGAACTTGTGAACAACAGAGGCCAGTTATAAAAAAATATCAGAAAAAAACAGCTGAATGTGTTGAACGCATAGCTGTCTTACCCTATGTGTGCCTAAAAAAGACAGTTGAAAACAAAACCAGGTTATACAGAGAAAACTCGGTTGCACAAAGGTAAAAGTTATAAAATAAGATCAATTAACTTGTAATGCAGGATTGTCCACGTTATTGTTTTGACTTTTGATCATTCATAGCAAAACTGTTCATGTCAAAAGACTAGAAACATCCAGCTTACCAGTAAGCCAGCTATAGCAATGTGTAATAATACTTTTTAAAGCATACATTTGTTACTGTTCAAAGTCTGATAAGCACACCTAAACTCAATTTAATAAACTCAAAACTGGTGCTGCTGTGTAAAATTGAAAATACCACATATTTCTCTATCACTGATTTGAATAATAATAATAATAATAATAAATCATACCTTATATGAGCAAAATGAACAGGTCTACTAACAACAGACATGTTTATAAATACTATTAACACCCGAAGAACATAATGATACTTCATTCCAAATAGCATTTAGTAGAATACCTAAGACTGAATTTTGATTGCAGCTGGTATCGTGTTGCAAATGCATGTATATATATGCATGAATATATGTATGTATAAATGTGTGTGTGTATATATATATTATATATACACTGTGTCCCAATAAATCGAGACCCCTTTTTATAATGTGAATAAAACAGGCAAATCTTAATCGATTTTCAAAATTTTAAAACTGTTTTTATCCTGAGATAATTATCTTACACTGATTCAAATATGAAGTGTCTGGCGTGAATATTGACGTCACAATTACGTCATTTGCATCAGAGAATTCCAATGTTAAGTACCGAAAAAGTTGTGTTTGGTACTTAACATCGGAATTCTCTGATGCAAATGACGTAATTGTGACGTCAATATTCATGCCAGAAACTTCATATTTGAATCAATGTAAGATAATTATCTCAGGATAAAAACAGTTTTAAAATTTTGAAAATCGATTAAGATTTGCCTGTTTTATTCACATTATAAAAAGGGGTCTCGATTTATTGGGACACAGTGTATATATATGCATCCAATAACTTAGGAGTTTCTCAAAGGTGCTCAATATGAGGTGAAAACTACAGCCATCATCGTGCAAATATCTATAATCGATTCAATATACAGATGAACAGCATAGGTGTATCTTTGCCTGAAAATGCCCACACACATTCCGCTTCAGTCACATATGTGACCCGTCATTACAAAATTAGTCAAAAATGGAAAAATCAATAATTTGAGGGTGAACACCTTTAAAAGCGATATGCAGCGTTCTGCATTGTGCGACTTCCGACTCATTCCACATGACAGGTCACATATGTTGACAAATTCATCTACCTCTACAATACATTGGGGAGCAGTCAACTTCACTATCCAAACTTTCATCATCAATTTGCCAACTACGATGACTACAGGTACAGGAAAATGTTATACAGGTACAAAATTCAGCAAATCTTAACCTTAAATAGTAAACAATTCTTGTGCAAGCAACTGTGCAAGGGGCACATCATACAAATTGTGAAAAAATTACAAAACCTGTTAATAAGAAAAGAAATGGTCTTGGTCTGAGTGAGAAGCATATAAACATTAGAGTATCCAGATTCCCCTTCATGTTGCTTACTAGTATTATTAAATTAAAATCTCAAATGTCCCAAAATTCAAAAGCCAAATTATTCCAGTTCAGTCCAATTTGAGTCAGGCCCACTTTATAAGACCAGAGTCAAACAGAGCAGGAGTCTCAAACACACAAGTCTCACACGACCTACATATTTCAGCATTAGCAACGAGAAGCCTGTCAAAGTTTAGTTAGGCTACTGAAGGTAAGGCAAAATTTTTTATTATGCACATATCCATTAAACGCTTCAAAACTGGCAACTGAAAATCTAGACCAGCACTTACTGATCAGATAACCTACGCTAAACGTCACAACAGGCAGAGAAGCTTCTTGGGAAGAAATTCTCAAAAGCTATCATCGAGAAGCACATCCCTACAAAACGCTGTAAGAAATCTGGTCCAGATGGAAATGTTCACTGGCAGATGATGAAGATTCCACAGACGAGGATGATGATGTCAGCATATATGCAGTCGAATCACATCTCTTCTAGAAGCTTCAGTGCTGCGACCACCACTGAAGATAATCAATCAACAACCAGAAGTTAATCATAAAGTCTTATACAAAACCCAAAAATATATAAATTCTTAAACAAACAGACAAGTCAAGTAAGAGTCCCATTCATCAAGAAGATAAATAAGCTCTGCACAGTGCCAAGAGCGTAAAAAAAGAAGTGCCAGGATGCCCCTTACCATTCCAAAAGAAGTGCCAGGACGCCCAATACATGTTCAGATGTGCTGGCCAAATAAGTGGCAGGACGGAATAGAGATTTGAAAATAAGTGCCAGGACGCCGTCCATGACTGTCCTGCCACATTTTAAGCCCTGGCTCTACAGTATTTTCTCATCAATTATTTACAAAGGCAAAAGTTGCAATTATCAGACCCGAAAGTTGGCCATCTATTTTTTACGATCGCATTTTACACTTGCAATAGCATGTGATGCAAATTTTTTTGGCACACGATTTTTGGCACCGGTAATTCAGAGCTAGATGAAAAACTAATTTGCAAGGATTTACACATTTACAAGTAGGAAGATCAACGGTATTGTAAGTAATGCTCAAATTAATGATGTTCAGAAATCATCCATACATAATATTATATATACTATATATATTTACATTTACAATACATATATTAAAAAATACAATGAATCAAATAATATAGGCTTATTCAAATGTTTACTGTTTAGTTTAAGTGATTAATGAAATATAATACTTTCAGCCTTAGCATCGAAATGGATAAATCACAAAACATGTCTGGCTAGTGATAATTAGGTCAAATTTCTAAAAGCAAAAAATACTAATTTGACTAGTGCCCCTAGAAGAAGCACTTAGTCAGGACTTGCCGCCCAATTACAGGTATGTTTTCGACAATTATTGACTTCAGCAACTTACAATTGGTGAAAACATTTACAAATGTTTATGCATCACAACTAATACATGAACAGTCAATAGAGTTCATCACCTTGTATTGCTCATCAGTGAACTGGAAATGGTCATCACTCAAATCTTTATTTTCAGTTTCTTCATCATCCAGAAGATTGATCGTAGATGGTGCTGGCGTGTCCTTCAGGCTGTACACAAGACATACAACAAGTGTGACATACAGATGCATCATTGTATAACTATATTCGCTAAAGATCTGTACCTGTAGCTTCAGAATACAAGCTGAGCATTATGCTCTTATCTCTTCAGATGTTGAAGACAGCTCAGTTAAAAAGAGAGTCATTCTTGAGCATAAAGTTAACTCTTTCCTCAAAGACATCTTAACTGTGTTTCTATTTCAGAAGGGTATACAACTCAATTGTAAACTCTAAATTTTATTGCACTTCTCAAACAAGACAAGTCACGAGAACTAGCTTACCCTTATTGTTGTTCGATAAAAACAACAAGCAGCAAGCATAGAAAGTGTATCATCGAAATTGGAGTGACGAGAAAATTACAGAGCAGTGGAGATCGACTGCTTTAATGAACCACCGAATCAAAAACATTGAAAATTTTAAAGATGAAATAAAAGCAAAGAACATTAGCATCTGACCAGAAGTTTATCTGTGAATTTGGAAAAGATCTTACACTGGTTTCTGTGACTTCTTTTTGCACTTGGCAAAGAACTTCTGGGCAGCAGCAATCAATTTCTTCTTGGAAGCTGAAAAATATATAGCACAGTTCTGCAAAAAATGATTACGCTTCTTTGGTGAAAGTTTCAATGTTCTTCAAGTCAATAGGATAACCACAGCGAAACTGAATAACTTAAGGTTTATTTACCTACCAATGTAATGGCATCATTTTCAATTCCAGATACAACAATTAGATCCACTGTTTTAAAGTTTTCTATAGGCAGCTCTTCTTACTGTCTCCGATGTGCTTAAGAAGCGTTCGGAACTCAGCACTGTCGTCAGGATGAGCGGACTTCTCCAGCAAAATGCCTTTTACCTCTTCCCCAGAATTTCGCGTCTGATCCTCTGATAAAACACACACAGACAGGAAAGTGAAGACGTCATCATATATCGTTATGTATAGCTATTGTCATCATCCTCATCATTAACAGATAAAACAATAATCAACAATAACAGACTCAAGCGAAACAAATGAACCTTTGAAGCCGACTAGATTCATAGATGTGCATTAGTGCGACAATGGCAGATTCATCATGTGTTAAGATAATGGCATTAACGAAGTTCAGAGTTCCATGACTACTACATCAGCTGTCTCTGTCAGCGCTTGCACCAATATCATCATCTTTGAAATCATCAGCAAATCTATCATCATAACCCTAACATCATGAAATATAAGTAAAAATCACTGCAACAGAACAAGTAAAAAATTAATCCATCACAATCTTAATGATTAATCAAGCAATTATCACAAACTGAAGAACTAGTATAAATTCACCAATACAATACAACAAAAAAGGTTTATAAAAAACCGACACAAAATAGTTGTAGAACTTACCATGTTCAAGTGACCTCATAAAATCTTCGTTCTGCCTTAGCTCAGCGAGAAATTCTTCACTCTGCAGCACCAGCGCCAGTCTCTCGTCTTCAAGCATCTGCCACGTATCAGCATCAATCTCTAAGCGCCGTTTGCTGTTTGGAAGGCGTTCGTGCAATGTAACGGCTCCACATGAGTGACGCTGGCACTCGCATGAATGCGGTCCTGATACAACCCCATCATGTGAACTTCTGTGACTCTACAGACATCAAAGCAACTATTGCTTCTTAAAAATAGAATTGATCATCATTTTCACCACTGTTGCTATCATCAAAATCATAAACTCCAATTTTACTCGAACATTCTAAAATAAAAATACACAATTTTAGTTAAATAATTCTGTAGCTATAGATCCAGTCAAGTTTAAGCTTAAAGACGAATTTTATATAGTTCTGCTGGTAATCAGTTTAAAAAAAAGAGACTGCTAATAGTTCTAGCCTACACTTACCTTTCCAGTGGTAGAGTGGTGGTGATGGCTTCGAGTCGGCCCCGTTTCTGAATTCAGCCGAGCAGGTCGGATCCTGGAGCTGGGAACTGGAGAGGAGGTTTCTTGAGCAGACGCCTTCGTACGCGTCGCTTCGTGTGCCGAATGACTCATGAACGCGCTGGGTTGTGCTGAAGTCGGTGAAGTCTTGAATAGCATCGTCTGCGTCGACGGCGCCATCTCAAGGCGCAGGAAGTCATCCGGCAGCTTACCAAGCATCGGTGGATCCCAGTGTCTTGTAGTTGTTGTTATTTTCCTCTGGTCAGGCGTCGTCGTCAGGCTGCCTCCGTTGATACTCCGTCCAAAGGAAGCCGTGCTACCCAAAAGCGACATCTTTGGGGGTAGTGGTGGTGCCGCGAGCAGCGGGGAACGCGGAGGTATAGGCGGAGCAGGGGTTGCGGGTAGAAAACTATCGTCATCCCACGACTGTTGGGAAGGTGTGAAGTCGTCAACACCGCCGCAGGCACCGTCACGCACGTCTACCGAACTGCTGAAGACCCGCGAATCGTCGGTCGTTGTGTCGACTAGCAGATCTTCCGAAAGATTTGTGGAGACGGACGAGAACCCGCCACGTGACTCGACTTTCTTTGGTAGCTGGACTGAAGAATCGCTGCCGAAGCTGCTCTTTGCGGACGATTTCGACGCTAAATGCCGACCGAACGACGACCTTGAAGTGTCACCTTCGTAACCACCACTCGAAGCTTCTGAAGTTGTTACCTTTAAGCAAAATAACTTGCAAACTAAATCAGAAAGTTTATTTTGAATTGCAGAGGGAGTTTTGCACAGCTTTGCTTAACCCTTGACTGACCACAAACTTTTCACCTACTGTCTCATGACCACACATTTTTTGGCCAAAAAATAAATAAAAAATTTCAACCTGCCAAACATTGCTATCTGATCACCCTAGCCTAACGAATTACCCTGACAGCGCTAGTAGCGTATAATTTATGTAAGCCTGATGCGGCTAAAATATGTGGAGGCAAATCTATTGATCCAACACATGTCCAATCACTCTAAAACGCCACAGCATTGCAATTTACTGGCAAAAATGATTGTGATTTTAATAACAGACCATGTATATAATATATCTAGCTACCTCAATGTATACCATTTCAAAACATTAATCAAAGATATAAAATTGCCTGAATCGAACAGTTAAGACTATGGGTGCACAGCTGTCATTGCCCTGGCTGTGGAGTTATGTAGATAGGCAGTGGCAACCGATGCACAAGTTCAATATATAATTAACCTTAGTTGCAACTGCTGTCAGGCGGGGTGGGGGGGAGTGGCAATTGACACGTGTGTTGTCTGCAGGGCCAGTTGCAGAGGTCTAGACTGTTTTCTCATATTCAAGCAGCTGTGCACAGCTGATACAGACAGCTACACAGCAAGTTCCTGCAGCATGTCTCACATTGTCTCATGTTGGTATCATTGGAAGCAATGATGTAACCGCTTGTTATACGGATTCATGCATAAATGTATAAACGGGTCTTCACAGGACAGGCATGTCTGGACAAGTTATCAACAAGTTTTAAATGTATCTATAATTATATTATGTGTAAGATGCATAAATATTTTGTCAGTGGAGTTGACGTTAGGCCGACAGTGTGTTACGTAATCACTTGATGGGACAGTACTTATGCTTTGCTTTCCATGATAAACAACATCCATTATATGAAGAAATCAAATACAAATTAAAACAAAAGTTTCACGAGTGATTTTATGCAGAGATAGGCAGGTTTTCCTACACACAGTGAAATTTCACAATTTATTTAACTACTGATTGATGACTGTTGCGGACCAGTGCCAGGTGCAGGATAGCTTGCATGACGAAAAGACATTTCCCAAAGGATGCCACCAATCCCCTCTGCCAATGGATGAATCCCCTCATCCGGATTTAGTTACCGGTCTTCCACTCAGCAGCAGATATAATAAATATATTTCACTACAGGCGGTGAGAGTTGGCTCGCCTCCCCACCCATGTTCCTTATGGTTTTATGCTGGCATCCCTCAGACCACCCACAAATGGTGAGAACTGTTCAAAAGAATTTAGAACTGCCAACATCAACGACCTACATTTTCATAATTTTTATGTTTGCTAAACGCAGGTCGACCACACACGTGCATGGTGGACTGCCACAAAATGGCACTCTTCTTGAAATACCTTTGCCCCACGCAGGCAACCTTGGACATGCCAAAGCTCCCATCACACACATGCCATGGCTTCACAGGAAGTGACAGCCAACTGCCAGTTATTAAGCTGAGGACGTAATTGGCATGTTATGCCTCCTCAGCAAGATTTCAAGTATTGATGTACTGGCCCGGGTAGCAGTTGCCATACCTCAAAGCAAATAAATAAACATTACAAACCTTTCATTCTAAGGAAATCACAACACTTAAGTACTATAGAAATTTTTTTAACACAAAGTGCGTTTCATGCTTAAATTTTATACACAAACTTTTCACTCACTCTAAATAATAACCACATAATTTAAACTATATCCATTTTAATAAACACGTATGTTGTTCTTTGAACAAACCTTGCTTTTTCCACCGAGCTCCACAATACGTTTTGGCTTTCCACCGAACGGTTGCTGTCCTCTGGCGATGAGAGCAGCACTGACGGCCGTTGATTGGTCAGCCCCAAAGTCCGTGTTCATGGTCAGCAGTTGGTCAATCGTTCCATCCACGGCGCCATCATTGGCTCTCAGCACCGCTTCTATTACTTCCTCGTCCATGTTGGGGAACATCAGCTTGAAGTCGACCATTGCCTGGTAGAAGTCAAGCTGATGAGAGGAGCTCTGTGCCGCTCCACCATCTGTGCTTCCAGACATTCTTCTCGTTTCAGCAAGCGCTCACAGAATGCTCATCAATGGTGATGTCGTGCGTTCATCAGTCATGAAAGTCAGAAGTTCTTCGTGAAACAGAGAAAAAGAACATTTTTCACTGAATACCTATTTCAAAACTTATTATAGGCGACATTCCAAAGTTTGCCCGTACATCAGGCTAAATATATGGTATTCCCTTCAATGGCTTTCTATTCAGCAACATGTAAAGTTCAAAATCATTTCCCTCATGTGTAACTGCCTTGTTCGGTGCCCCCCCCCCCCCAGCACCTTGGGTGTCTCCCTATCTGTAAGGGTATCTGCAATTTCCAACTCATGGTCTTATTGTAGCCCGCGCACTCGCAGGTCTATGTTCTGCTATCGCCCATTCTATGTGCTTTGCCTGTCTTGGCCAATTAGCTTGGACATGTCTTCTCCAATCACTGCGTCTTGAGTAACTAGCATCCCTCCTTAGTTCCGAAGACACCCTAAGACTTTCTTATTTGTCAATGCAGACACTGGTGCAAGTTGAGAGTGCTGCTGAATTCTGAGTTGAGCCATATAAATGTTTGATTACAATTAAAGATTACAATTTATTAAAAAGTCGAGCTTGTGATGTCCACTGCATATAGTGTATCACCATGTATACTTGTAATGCAGTGCGTGTTAATAAGCTACAGCTTTGTAATTAGCTCTACTTACAGTAGAACTTCCCAAATTTGGAGTTGACGATTATGGATCACAGAAACATATCTCATTTATAAATTTATTACCATGGTAGAAAAATTATATATTGGAAAGAGTTACCTTCTCTTGCACTCTGGGGGGTCATATTGGCCACAAGTAGGATGACCAGAAGCAGTTATTTCCTTAAGGAAGTGAGAAAATCTAAGTAGAATGCCAGGTCAAGTTTAAACGCGACAAGCATTGCATACTCGCTGTATAGTAATGGTGCAGTTTGGTACACTAGTCCATTGATTTGAGGGTAGGCCTACAGGGTATACAGATAGTGTGGTGCTTCTACGGCGTAAGATTCTGCCGTGCAACACATGCAGACATAACTTCGCAGTAGAAAGTTTTTGGCATTTAATCTAATGATGACACTACCCTAAACGACCCTCGCGACGCCAATTTAAAAGAAGCAACGCAGTTTGTACAATGTGCAAGTCTTTCACTTTGTCCGTACGGAATCCCGTACCTTTACTTGCACCTTGCAAAGGCTTGCATATGCAAAATTGTCGTCTCATTACGAAAACAAGTTTATTATATGTGTACTTGTTAGAGCGCCCCTTCAAGCTCTCTAAGAGGCACTCCCGACTGCAGTGCAAACACTGCATTGGAGTTTCACGCCAAAGCGCTGAGCAATTGCGAGTGAAGGACTTGTTCAAGGTCATTACGCGGCGACTTGAGGTGGATTCGAACCTGCAACCCGCCGCCTACAGCGCAACGAACATACCCACTACACCACCGCGCCCCACGTAAGTTGGCGTACACTAATCAAGAACCGTCTAGTGTGCCCGTGTATAACTTTCATTATTGACCAAGAGCGCATAACAAATCAACACCAGTACACCACGCACTGTAAGTCACAGTGGTGGAGTTATGAATGGACGCCACACTTGAACTGCTACGCAGAGAGGGAATTACCCTCATCGTAGCCTCTTGACCCGATTGCCAGAAACCTCGGTTCGCACTCCACGCAAGAGCGAATAATATACAACTTTCACATGAACTACATCACGCTAAAACATAATGCTATTAAAAACTTAGCTGCCGGAGCAAAGCACTTACTGCACACAGATAGTCAACAACGAACACAAACTTAAAACAAAACATGGAAATACTTCCGACGCAATTACGCAAAACTCTGATAATAATGAATTTCTTCCCAGCGGGCAGTCGGGCACCCTTCACACCGCCAGGAATTGTGGGAGCAAACAATGGCAGCCTGCAGCATAAAGGCCTTTACTGACCTAGTTCAGATAAGAGTAATTCCGCCACTGCCAATTTCGGGTCGACCCAAAAATAACTATAAGATTTCTCCAGCATTCAAATTTAGCCAAGTGGCCGGAAATGTTCTTGAAACCAGATAGGGGCACGTGCCGCACGTCCCACGCAATTTTTAAGTGGATGCCATGGTCGGATTTACCCCCCCCCCCCGTGGATCCGCCCGAGGCCTGCCGCTAACAAAGACATCATTTCAGAAATTTTTGGAGACTAGCCTATATATATGACCAGTAGGCCTATCAATCTTCCAGACGATAATTCGTATACATTTCAACATTTTTAGCATTTTTCTTTTTCTTTTAATTTTCTTGATTTTAAGATCTATCCGACGACTGTCATTAATTACTTTTTAAGCCAGGAACGCTCATAGGACGCTCTAGCTCTAGGCCTCTAGCACATATTTGATTACATAATTAGGCCTATAATATATTGTATCCATCAATTTAAAAATCTATAAAACGCCTCTCACAGTGCACACCAATCAGAGGCGCTCCCAGTATGTTTAGACCTGGGACGACCCAGGTTAATTAGACCAAGAGAAAAAAATTAGTCTTGAGACATCGAAAAGAGGCATAGGCCTATTATATATAGGAGACTTTATTTCGAAATAGATTTTTCCCCGGAGGATCTGTTCTAGAATAAATTCGCCCCCGGAGACTATATTCTGAAATAAAGTCTCCGGGGGGAGAGAATAATTCCTCCGCCCGCGAAACAAAGTCTCCCCGTTGATCGTGAAATCGGTTACAATCGCATAAAATTAATAGATAAGCATATAAAACCGTTAGGTTACGTTGCTAACACGATAACACGTTATTTAACACGAATATTATATACTTTACACCAGAAAAAGTCTTCCAAAAAAGATTTTCAGCCAGGGGGGAGACTCTGTTTCGGGGGAGACTTTGTAATGGGGTAGACTTTATTTTGTGACACCGGCGCCAAATTTTATCGCTTCGAAACAGGGTTGCCACTCATAGCTTTTTCCACCTAGATCTAGGTTTGTTTGGCATTATCTAGGTTTCTAGGTTTTTTTGTCAGGATCTAGCCTTTTTCTCACGGCGGTTTTTCCACTTTTTACGCATAAAAATTGGCTTTGCTAGGGGAAAATGCACAAAAGACGTGAAAAAAGTTGAAAATGTTGTAGACATGGACCCAAAAAATTATAGATTTATGTCGAATCGAAAGACTAAAAAGGTCATCAGAAATTTTTCTTGGGAAAAGAAGCAAATTTTGGTCGAATAACTAAAAAAGTTCCTCAGAAAATTTGAATTTCAAGCGCGAAAACTCGAAAAATCAATGTATTTTCTCCGAAAATCTCGATCTAGCCTTTTCTAGCCTTTTTTTCGGCCCGATCTGACCTTTTTTAAAAATTCAGAGTGGCATCCCTGCTTCGAAAGCCTTCGAACTTTGTTTAGTTGAGGAACAGTTTTTATTGATTTGTGGGACTTGTGCTTCTGCTATTAAAAGGGGTTTATAATTATATGTAACTCTATCGGTAAGTTGCATTATAGGTTGTCTAATATTTTGTATATTCAGCGGATTAATTACTCCGAAAGCCTACTTTAGCCCGCTTCGGTAAAATCCCAGACTGGCTGCCCGTACTCCAAACAATATGGCTGCCAACGAATGCAATAAAATTAGAGCGCGACCATCGACGACATTGTTGGGTAAAATTCTATAACGACGCGGTAGCAAGTAAACATCATGGCGACCAAAGATCCGCTCATAATAGAGCGCGGTCACGTGACGGCAAAAAATAGCCCAATATTTTCGCGGCCTACGGTGATGCATACGCCAATGTTTTCGCGAAAGTAAGTAAGTAAAAATACCATGAAAAGGTTATTTTCATAAATATTAATACGCTTAAATCAGCTAAAGAAGACAACGAAATCGATGGACCTTAACACATTGGCCGCCATCTACGAGATATGTCGCGGTTTATTACAATATTCGTTATCACTAATTATTTAGCGACGCAAGGTATCGGTTAGGGCATCCAGCTTCCATTTCAGGTGTAAAAATATCTCCATCCAGCTTCCATTTCAGGTGTAAAAATATCTCCATCCAGCTTCCATTTCAGGTGTAAAAATATCTCCATCCAGCTTCCATTTCAGGTTTAAAAATACACGCATCCAGCTTCCATTGCAAGACTATAAATACACGCATCCAGCTTCCATGTAAGGACTATAAATACACGCATAATTATCATATATAGCTAGTGGCCTCTAGCGAATACTTATATCATATCATCACCGTAGGCCGCGATAATATTGGGCTATTTTTTGCTGTCACGTGACCGCGCTCTATTATGAGCGGATCTTTGGTCGCCATGATGTTTACTTGCTACCGCTCCGTTATAGAAATTAACCCATTGTTGATCAATTCAGCTTTAATTTCAGCAGAATGACTGCACTAACCCTAAAACTAACCCTAACCGACCCTCACGACGCCTAACCTGAGCCCTAACCGACCCTCACGTTGCGATGTCGTCTATAGGTCACGCTCTAATTTTATTGCATTCGTTAACGGCCATATTGTTTGGAGTACGGGCAGCCAGTCTGGGATTTTACCCCCGCTTCTTCTTCGCGTATGCTACTGCTCCAGCAGAGGTCTTGTCGGAGCGTGGACCGGTGTAAAGGTTTACAATGGAGAAATGGCTTCTAGGCTATTATTTTTTCGGATCAAAATACTGATAACATACCACGAAGTGGGATGAGGGATGAAACTCTTCAGACCAAAACAAGAAGCAGGATGATTTTTCTGTTTTATTTAGTGCAATAAATGCGATGATTGATGCAAATCTAGTGTCTGGGGGTAATCTTAAACCGGTTTTAATTTTACTCTCTCCACTTCCTGCCTCTCTCCCACCCGCTTCCCTTTGCCTACCTTTGCCCACAGTATAAATTTATACTGTGCTTTGCCTCCCTTCCTCCTTCTTTTGCTTTCTTTTCTTATTTTCTTTATTTTCTTAATTCTCTCTCACACGCTCTAGGCATATGTCTCTAGCTTCGATCCAAGTATGAAGAGTCCTTGGCTCCGATCATTCTCTCGTAGTCCCCAGCGACTACTCTGTTGTCAGTAAGTCAATACGTAAGGCATTTAGCCTATCTGTTTATTATTACTTATTACAAATAAATTATTACTTAATTTTCTTGCACTCGAGCTTTCCTAGTGCACGTGAATAAATTTATACCCTGTGTTTACCTCTTAAATAGTGCTTTATGAATTTGTCAAATCTTACTACCCAATCACGGTTTGTATCGCATCTTGTGTTCAGGTACTTGTTTGCATAAAGGAAAACAAATTCTGTATTGGACCATAGTCCATAGGCATAATTATAAATAAGATAAATTATTACTTTATTTCTTGCATTCGAGCTTTTCTAATGCTCATGAATAAATTTATACCCCGTGTTTACCTTTTAAATACCACTTTATAAATTTGTCAAATTTACGACCATGATGCCATAATTATTGTCTTTTTTCTTGTAAGAAAAGTCTTCTGCAGTTTAGATATTCTTTACAAACATCATTGCATTGCCAACAGGAAATAGAAAATAACTCGTCCAGAAATGATAAATAAACAAACAAAGTTTGTGTTTCTGAACACTTAAATGCTTGAAGTCATGAACCCAGCTGGTGAAAGCCAAGCGAATAAAGTATTATTGACACTATTGAACAAAGGCGTGCATATTTTTCTGTTCGTTATTATGCGATGTATTATCGTGAAATGAGTTTAGCTTTATAAATTAATCTAGTTGATTACTGTTATTTAGTTTCAGTCATGGCTGAGAGTCTACAAATTTTGGTTTACGATCGAATGGCTGATGTAACGGAATGTTCCATTTGCACCGAGATCTTCACAGATCCTAAGAGTCTTCCTTGTCTCCACTCTTTCTGTTTACAGTGCTTGGAAAAGTATGGAAAGGGTCAGATACCGGGCGATCAAATGGCCTGTCCTATTTGCAGGACCGATTTCGTTATTCCAAACGGGGGCTTCTGTAATTTGCCGAACAATTTCTTCATTAGCAAAATGGTTGAGATAAGAAAGCTTTCAAGTACAACCGCTAGTGAAGCTCTGTGTGCAACCTGTCCCGAGGAAGAGAGAGTGAAGGCTGGCTTATTTTGTTTAGAATGCGAGCAAAATCTTTGCCAACGGTGTGGTGTTACTCACAGCAAGATGAAGCTCTCTCAATATCATCAAGTTGTTGAAATCGGCAAGAAAACTCACGATATCACCTTCCGCAACAGCTATTGTGACCAACATCCTGGCGAAATTGTTAAGATGTACTGCGAAGTTGACAAAACAACAATATGCTTCCTTTGTTTTGCTGAGAGTCACCAAACACATAAATGTTTAAGTGTGACCAAGGCTTTTGAAGAAATTTCGACAGCTCTAAAGGATGACTTGGAGATTGTTAAGCGAAGGTTACCGGAATGCAAAGGTTCCTTAGAGAAATTGCAGAAATTGAAGACAAGTTTGCTCGCCGAAACTGATGAAATGGAAAAAGAAATTGTGAACGAAGCGACTAGGCTAAAAGCTGTCATTGACTACCATGTAAATGTTTTAACGGAAAAATTGACTGCAACAAAGGACAAGAAGCTAAAGGATATAGAAAGTGTGCAACAAGATGTTGAAAGGTCTCAAATTATGATTGAAAGCTACGTTCGATACTTAGAGGAACTTCTAAAGAAAGGAGCACCTGGAGATATATGTCGTGAAGCCAATAGGATGAAGACAAGAGCTATGGGGTTGTCTGCATTGCCAAGAATCTGTTGTGGCTGTGATCACTGCTGGGATAAGATTATGTTTCAGTCGTCAAACCTTGAAGATATTCTGTGCATCAATAGCATCGCTAATGCTGTCGGCGATATGCAAACAGGATCCTCTGACGGTCAACTTCTTGGTCATGATATAACTGTCTACTTAGAAGATCACGTGGCACCTAACGTTTCGACAAGTACAGGTTCGAGATGGTTTCCTTATGTCTTTCAGAATGAAAAATTAGCTCCAAACTCGGAATACACAAAGAGGCCTAACGATAGTTGCTAAAAGAGATTTTTCGGATTTTATTCTTCTAAAGAAAAAATGTCATTTTAAAATCTTTCGTCATGTTTAGTCCGTTCTATTTATTATGTGCAGTGTAGGTCTATCCCTATTTATTTCTTTATTGCCTGTAATTATTTTCTTTAATTTTATTTCCGTCTGATATCTTTTACGCTGTCCCCGTACTTTTCATTTTTGCATTTTAAATGTTAAATTTTTTTAAAAGGACCTATTTGTAATTTCTCAATTTCTTATTTGTCCAAAGTTACGGTATCACAAATAAAATAATTGTTGTGGTTAAATGTTATCTAAAGCTTAGGCTACTAATAAGGTATTATAAAGGGCTACTCCTTTTCCTTTTTTTTGATTTTAATTTTTTTGGGAAAATAATTTTTGTGATTTATTCGATTTCCACGTTTTTTTAAATTTTGTCCCCGATGAATATTTTTGGTTTCAAGACTTAAGTAGGCCTACTTAGCCTACACACTTAAATATTAACTGATTTATGCTATAAAATATTACGCATATGCTAAATATCTGCTTATAGACCCACAGAAATTTTCTCATCTGTTGAATTTTGATAGACCTACATGGCGTCGTTAAACGTGTTGCAGTTAGGCTAAATGGTGCAACGTCAGTGACAGCAGTTTTGTTTCGATTGGTGTCCGTAGCCTATGTTTTGTCGGGTTCCACGACAACTGGTTCACCGACAACTGCAGTCCAACGACAACTGGTTCACGGACATTTCGTTCAACGACAGCTGGTTCACAATTGCATCACACGTCACACGACAATATAATTGGTGCTGGATTGATGAAAAACATTAGTGAATTGGAAGCTAGATAATGGTAGTTTTTATCTCTGAAATAGAAGCTGGATTAATGAATAGGGTGTTTGATAAGCGGAAGCTGGATTGATGATTTTCATTCAAGTAGCTTGCTACCGACGATGCTATAAAAAAAATTGTCGTAATTACAATTCATGTATTTCAACATACATCCAGAGCTCTTCCAATTCTCAAGCGCTTTATCATTTATCCGGCTTCCATTTCTCAAGCGTTATTTTTGTCAATCTAGCTTCTATTTCACCTATAAGGAACCTTCATCCAGTTTCCATTCACCATTTACCAGTGAGCCAATAATATTGTCGTGTACCAATTGTCGTGAACCAGCTGTCGGTGAACGAATTGTCCGTGAACGAATTGTCCGTGAACCAGTTGTTGGTGAACCAGTTGTCGTAACACCGTTTTGTTGCTATAAATTAAGAAAGGCTTGACGCAATTTAGACTTGTCAGGCAGAATAAATCATTGAAAACTGGATATTATTCTATGCTTATGAATGGAGGATTAACTTTTCGTAAATGGTCATTGCATTTTAGATAGCAGAGCAGTCAGCCTTGAAAAACAACACAGAACCATAGTCATCCAAAATATCCCAACCAAAGCCTCCACTGAATTTTTGAGGTCGGTATTTGAGAATAAATGTAACCGTGGTGGAGATATAGACGAAATTGACTATAAAGAAGGCAAAGGAGAAGCGTTTATAACATTCAAAGATTCATCAGGTGCGTAGACTAAAATCAGGAATATCGGATTTTGCGGATTTTATTTGCACAAAAAGGGCCTAATAGTTCATGCAATCTTAGGGGCCTGAACGTCTTTGTCTCTATATCGAATGCATTACATTTTATCTGAAGTTGCGCAATGAGCATAAACGTGGTCGTTGCATTGCATGTGCTGATGTTCTGATAGTTATTCTGGTTCAACTATATTCACAGTGGGTTAACATTACACAAGAAGAGAGTGGTTTATCTTTTTAATGACACCTTCTTATCGAATACGGTAAACATCTCTGGTATATCAGCAGGCTACTTAATAGGCTTTTATTCTTGTGCCTGGCGGCGGCCAGCAGCCTAAAAAATCTAGTAGTTTGAGGCAAGTAATTTGTTAAACAATCGTAGGCCTAGATGCGGACCCTATTATATTAGATTTTTAACAAATTAACCACCTTGGATATAATCATACAATTATGTCAACCGAACAGTAACCGAACCGAATCTACTCTTTACTTATCAACAAATAGTCTTAATTATCAGACTGTTGTTTTGCTCTCACAAGGTCATGGCTTGGCTTTCCATCGTATTTGTGCCTGGTCTGAAGTTCGAAACTCCACTGTGAAATTCCTTGCGTTTGGCTACTTCTTTTATGCCACTCAACCATTGACTTAAGATAAATTTTGGCTTCCAACCTCGTGATGATCTGTCTCCTATTATAGATTTCCTCAACTTCTGGATATAATAAATTCTGATTTCGGATCGGATTATGATAAAGATTTCTAGCAATTAATTATTAAAATATGGTTATATATTTCAAGTATAATTCAGATGTGTTTTTTTCAGTGGCTGCTGCTTTGGCGTTGAGAGGATCCATGATTTTATTGAAGAGGCGCATATTTATCAGGATGTCGTAGAAGCCAACAAGTCTGCAATGATGGAAAATGTCAACTGTGGCTTTGTGAACAGTACTGAAGTTTTCCATTTTGTCTGTGTAAACCTTGTTCAAAAATCGGTTGCACACAATTCCTTGGTCTTTAGCAAAGGGAATCGGACCTCTTTTTGACTGCCCTCTTATTTTATGCAGTGCTTGTCAATATGATAGTGCTACCATGAGCTTGACTTTCGAGAGGCATTTTAGATGCTTGGAGTTTGTGATTATGATTAAGAATTGACAATGCCAGATTAACATCTAGCCTACTACTGAAGACGGTAGACTGATTTCTAGCCATACCCTTCACTTTACATTTTTCCACAGATTTTTTTATTTTTGTGGCACCGCAAGCCCAATAATTATCTGTTTGTGTTATTCTTTACTTTATTAAAGTTGGAAAGTCAACGTATTTAATCATTATAAATCAGAAAAAATATTCCGTGATATAAATTATCCCGGACAGAACGCAGGGCACTATTAATCAGTTCCTGGACTGTCCAGGACATTACATGGTCAATGATCACCCTGCATAGGGCATAGGCTACATAATTATAGACCTAAGTCATTGACGACTACTATGCGTTTGTCTCTGATCCTACTTTAAGCTACTCGAATGCTCGAGAAACTGGCTGAACAACTAATAAGCGAATTAGGTAGTTAATTCCGCCTAAGTGTAACAACATGCGATCGGAATAAAGTCAATGGTTCCCAATTTATTATGCCATTGACTAAAAAATTCAGCCTATGTAAAGAAGGAGGATGACTACGGTTCCACGACAACTGGTCCACGAAATGTTGGTCCATCAACAAATGGTTAACGACAAAATCATCACTGGAAAGTTTTTAGTCAATATTTTTTGCAGCTGAAATAGAAGCTGGGTTGATGAAAAAACGTTTGAGAAGTGGACGATGGATGAAGGTTCTTTTACAGGTGAAATAGAAGCTGGACTTATGAACAGAATGCTTGGGAAATAGAAGCTGGATGAAGGTATTTTTATATCTGAAATAGAAGCTGGATTGATGAAAATAACGCATGAGAAATAGATGCTAAATGAATTTATCTTTAGATCTGAAATAGAAGCTGGATGCATGTTAAATAAATGAATGAAAAATCATCAATCCAGCTTCTATTGAAGCTAGGAAACCATTCGACTTTTTTCATAAATCCAACTCCTATTTCGTAAATAAAGAACCTTCATCCAGCTTCCATTTCTCATTAATCCGGCTTATATTTCGGTGGATCAGTTGTCGTTGGACCAGTTGTCTGTGGACCAGTTGTGACACCGATGACTACAATAATCGTAATTATTAGACAGCCTGCATTAAGTAATATACTTAAGTTTTTCTAAGGCCATGGGCGCCCGCACATAGGGGCAAGGGGGGCACTTGCCCCCGCCCTGGAAAATTGAAACCTATTTTTCTCACTACTACTTTTGGGGTTTATAACAAATTTCGTTGCATTAGAGAATTTAAAAACCTACTTTTAGCTAATACTTTTCGATTTTTTAATAACATTTCCTTGCAAAAAGAAACAAAGCATATTTTAAAAATTTAAAAGTGAAACTGAGAAATTTACATCAAGAAACCTCTGTGAAAAACACCCATGCATGTTCTTAACTCCCTGCTTTGCACTTTTATCTAGGCCCTATATCTAGTCGCGATAGAATTTTATAAATGTAAGAGAGGGAAAGATAAACTTAGTTTCGAAGGTTTTATGTATGTGAAAGTGAAACAGAAGAATTTAGCAAATGGTGTCGTTTCGTTTGAGTGCGAAAATAAGTGAAACAAGGCCTCGTGTAAGGCTAAGCTTAAAGTTCGCGGCGAAGAGATCGATCCTGGGGGAGTGGGGGTAATTGGCGCGAGGGTAATTGTCCTGGGGTAATTGGTACATGGGGTAGTTGTCCGGGAGGTAATTGGCACGGGGTAGTTGTCCGGGGGTAATTGGCACGGACGTGTAATTGTCCAGGGGTAATTGTCCAGAGGTAATTGCCCTAGAACCATGTAGCTAGGCCTATGTTGATATGTAGCCTAGGCCTATTGCATTTCCATCTTCAGCAACAATTAGGCCTACGGGAGAGAGAGACAGACAGATATGCAGACAGACAGACATAGACGGACGGACTCGGACGGACGGATGGACAATAGACAACCAGAAAACAGAGATACAGAGCCAAAGAAATAAGCTTATAGAGGCTAGAGCCATATATACACCGTGGTTCAAAAAAGTAAGCCAAATTGTTTTGCATGTATCTCTAATACCTGATGACATATCAAGCTAAACGTTTCCATATATTTAGAGAATTGGACCAAGAATATGATTCCAAAATTTCATGAGATAAAGTTGAACGGATAAAAATATATGAATATTTAAGCTTCATATGCCGAAGTTTCAGTTTACAAGCAATTTTCTGTCAGATTCAATCAAATTTTTCCTTATTATCTCCAATGCCTGATGATTAATCATTCTACAATTTTCCAGATATGTAGAGAATTGAAGTAACAATATGACCCCAACAGTATGGTTTGGTAATTTAATTAAATAAGATGCTCAAAATGTCCCCCTCCTGCTTGCACGCAAATCTGGAGGCCCTGGCGCCATTGCAATGGCAACAGCAACGTCGATTATCCTCTGGTCCAGGCCATCCCGCACTTCCAACAAGCGTTGCTTCAGATCGTTTATATCATGGATTGTTGTCTGGTAGGCTCGGTCTTGCAGCACGCTCCACATTTTATATTCGACAGGATTCAAATCTGGGCTGTTCGGAGGCCATAATGTGGGAGAAATAAAGTCTGGCGTCGCTCTTGTCAGCATTTCGATGGTTTCCTTGATTCTGTGGGCTGGCGCGGTTCTGTTGAAAACAAAGCTGTCTTCTGGGACTAGATTTCTGATTACAGATAGAAGATGTTGTGACAGCAGAACATCGCGATAATAGGCTCTAGCCTCTATTATTTTTTACTCCAGGATCAATGAGGACTAAATGGGAACGGCCAAGCGTCGAAACCACAACGGACACCATAACAGACTTAGGCCTACTGAAAACTAAAATTTCGGGTGATGAAGTTGAAATATTCATATCTTTCTATCCCTCAAATTTATGACATGATATTTTGGAGTCCTATTCTTGGTTAAATTCCCTAAATATTGGGGGAAAAGTTTTTATGATTACTCATCAGACATCAGAGATGTAAGAAAAACAGTTTGGATTACTTTTTATTGAAACTGACAGAAAATTGCTTGTAAACTGAAATTTCGGTACATGAAGTTTAAATATTCACATCTTTTTATCCGTTCAACTTTATCTCATGAAATTTTGGAATCATATTCTTGGTCCACTTATCTAAATATTTGGAAAATTATAGCTTGATATCTCATCAGGCATTAGAGATAGGCCTACATGCAAAACAATTTGGCTTACTTTTTTAACCACGGTGTGTGTACAGAGATTTATAGGCTAGCTATATAGCCTATACGTAATAATATCGGTCTATTAATTATAATTTTTATAGTGATACATATACAATAGATCTGTGAAAGCCAAGCAGTGATGGAGCGTTGCTGCTGCTGTTGCTGCTGCTACTGCTGCTGCTGCAAGTTGACAGCGATCGCTGTGTTGCCTATTCGTGCAAAGCATTACATGCATCCTATACTAAATGTAGCAGACTATATAGTATATACATATAGGCTTATAAGCCATGCATCCAATATATTTATTGTTCAGTGCGTCTTTCGTCAAACGCCAGTAACTTTCGTCGATGCTCAACTGACCACACGCGATGCCTCTGCACATGAGTCGTATAATAATATTATAGTCATCATCATCACTGTTGTTATCACTGTTGTTGTCGACGCTTGTGCATCGTGGTGGGTCACCTGCTGCAGCAACCGACCAACGTCGTCTACGGGATGAATTTGTAATGAAGCGCATCATCGTCTACAATGGCCCATTGTGGATTCATGTAGCGCTAAATAACCAAGAAGAAGAATATGGGATGCGCCCAGTCCTCGGCAGCTGCAAGAAACATTCGCATCAACGGTATATATAATTATGTAGCCTACACGTACTAGCCTATAAGTAGGCCTCTTTTAATTAGCTGTAGTCAATACGTCATTGATTGCGAGTATACCAGTACTACACATATGCGTATTTTATGTGTATATAAACAGGCTAACCATCATATAAACAGGGCATATATATATATATATATATATATATATATATATATATATATACATATACATATTATGTCTGCGCATTTGTTATGGCGCCCCTTCAAGATTTCCACTCAGAAGCGCTCCCGACTACAGCGCGGACACTGAATTGGAGTTCCACGCCGAAGCGCTCAAGCAATTGCGAGCGATGGACTTGCTCAAGGTCCCTACGCGCGGCGACTTGAGGTGGATTCGAACCTCGAACCTTAAACCTTCCGGTTCCAAGACAACGACACCGCCACTACACCACCCAACCCCACGAAAAATTAATATGTATCAATTATAATAATAGTTATGATTCGTGTAAACGGTGTAATGTTCTTGTTGGGATGAATCGATCATCATAGACATCGTGTTTTGCATTGATTTTTTTAGTCATTGAACCGAGCAGCGCGGGTGACATCAGCCAGTACTCGACGGTCAGCAGTAGACGCAGGGTATCCATCGTCGGTGGTGGACCTCGATCGCCTTCCAGTTCGAGCGAAGACCTCCATCCTTCATCGCTCGGATCCTCATCGTCTCTCGTCCTACTGGAACCGACGAGTCACGAGGGCACGCTGCTTCGGTCGACGACCAGGGACTCACTCAAGCGGAACTATTCGGAGCGACGCAGAAGTGATCTGCAGTCGTCGTCTTCAGCTGGGTCGAAGAAGAAGAATCGCAATGTTGTGTCGGCATCGAACTCTGCTGCAGGAAAGAACTTCCTAACCGTCTCAGCTCCAACAAAAGCTGATCTCGTCAGGAAGACATTGCCTATGGTATTAGCATTATGGTGGTGGTGGTGGTGGTGGTGGTGGTGGTGGTGGGACAGGCGTGGTTCTCTTGGCGCCGTATGTGGCTGCCTCTATAGAGTCCTTCGCTTGTCTCTGAATGTGGCGTGGCGCCCTTGTAGCAGCGTGGTTGTGTTATGGCACCATAGAAATTGCTGTCATTACATTACGTTACTACGTCATCACCGTTTCACTATCAGCCATTACAGCGTATACTGAAATTGGTTACAATTGAGTACATAATTTAAGCTTCTAAGGCCAAGTTATATTTGGAAGCATTACACGTAATGGACCTACACCACGTGTCTAGCAAATTAGACAATCCATTCTGCGACTAAGCTAATGGTAGACGTACATGTTTGTAGGCCAAAGCGGCTAATTGAGCCACATGACCTTTAACTGAACCGTCCTCTTAATTGTCCTCTAACGTACAGACTCTTTCCATTAGTCCTACTCCTTGTTATATGTTGTGATAATGCCTAATCACTGCAACGAGCCTGCAGAGTAGGCTACGTGCAGCCTAGCAACCGCGCGTAATCAGTTAGCCAATCAAGATAAAGACGGTGGTTGGTCGATGATGCTATAATTAATCAAACTCTGTCTTAATTAAATATCGCAGGCGTGTTTCTCTTTCATCTACAGATCAACTAGTGGCAACACGACCAGCCCCCACCAGCATCATCGGCATCAACATCATCAGCATCATCAGCATCACCACGTACCAGCAGCATCAGCATTAGCATCAACAGCATCAGCATCACTGCAGCATCGATTCATCTGGCTGCATCCGAAGACAAAAATATATCGGACCAATTCATATAATCTAGTTGCAGACAGTCACGTTCAGAACTTCAGCTGCTATCAAGTGGATGAAAGGGACGCAAGGCCATCATCATCACCATCTCCATCATCATCACCATCTCCATCAACATCAACATCATCTCCATCAACATCAGCAGCAGCAGCAGCTGAGGCAGACTCTGACCGTCTAAGATAAATGAAACCATCAGCGCACTACACGCCACGCGTCACTGCAGGCGAACTAAAGCCACCGCCGCCGCGCGTCTCTGCCTCTGCAACCAATCGATGCCTATTCGCACCTGCGACAAATATTCTTGGTGCCACTATACATCTATACGACAGGTGGTCGTCATTTGCGTCGCTTGCCTCCTCCTCCTCCTCTAATCCCCAGGTACGACTTTCAGGCTGTGAGAGGTGGCCGTGAAAACCGAGGAGGAGGAGGAGGAGTGGGAGGAGGAGGAGGAGGAGGAGGAGGAGGAGGAGGGAGGAGGAAACGTTGGATCAGGTGAGATGGAGTCAGTTCTTTGAGAGTAGGCACAAGTATATGGTTGGATAGTTGTATGCGACTACTGCCTAGGCAACGGCCAAAAATGCTCTTGCGTTGGCGCCTAACACTCTCATGGCTTTATCGTGACAGTAGCATATAGATCGTTTTGTATGTCTCTATAGGTGTGTTTGTAACATTCGTTTATTTTCCAGACCCGCTTGAGTCTGCTCTCCTCCCTTTTGCATATTATGACTCCTGTGTTTGTCTCAGTCATAACATAAAAGGATGCTTGAATGTCCTCTTTCATCCTCGTATATGTCGGTCTGGCTGCTCTTCTGTGTCTGTCTGTGTCACTGTTAGATTAATTGTACGTCTAATTTTGCCGGCGTATATATAGTCTGTAGGCCTACTCTGTACCTGTTTCTGCAATCACCGATAAGTCAGTCAAGCCGAAAAGTAATCGATTTCTCTCTAGTTCTTTCTCTATCTGTCTCTGGCACTCTCTACCCGTCTATGTGTCTGTCTGTCTCCCGTTATCCCTGAAGCTGTTCTATTATTAGCGAGTCTCATTTCGTACGTGTGTGTGTGTGTGAGTGTGTGTGTGTGTGTGTGTGTGTGTGTGTGTGTGTGTGTGTGTGTGTGTATGTGTGGGACAGGCAAACAAGACATAGATATAAGCAGCGGGAAACAGAAGCGCACACATGCGGTAAGCTTACATATTATATATAGACGCAGATTTGATTAACTGTATGTATATATATATATATATATATGGATTCTGTGCGTAAATCTGTAGGTCTGTAGCTGATATGCCTACTATAATAGGTCTATACCGTATCCGTAGCATATCCGGCTGGCTCATGACTGCAGGTTGACTGTTTCGGAGTGTTTCCGTCTATACACAGCGCACCTGCAGCATCTTAGTCCATATTCTCGAGTCCATTCTATATATTTATTGTTTTTTTGTGCATTTGTTATTCTGTTTCAATCTGTGTTTGCTCACATCACACACTCGTGGGTAGGCTGTATTATAGACTGCATAATGTGTATATGTAGGCTATGATTCTGCTTCTGTATTTCTCCCGTGCGTGTGTGTATATGCAGTATATATATATACTGCATATATATATATGTGTGTGTGCAGTAGGCCTGCAGGTATTTTGTTTCGACACTATAGGCCGTATAGGAAGAAATAACCATGACCATATAGCCACACTTTTTTATTGAAAGCAAAAGTAAAGAGTTTAACAGATGCATATGCCCTATAAGACTTAGTCATTATAGGATATGACTACAATAACTAACTTAAGCTTACCATAAATCCATAACACACTGTATAGTGCAGAAAAGCACAATCTATAATCTATGCGTGCAAACATCGACGTAGAGTACGAGAGTTTTACGAAAGGAAGCCGAACATAACCGATCTATAACCAGGTTGTTCAATTGTCTTCCTATATATGACGCCACCATCATTTATTTTTTTCACACATGCGGCCAAGTTACTGTGGCCACCCATCCCCATGGTAAGTGGGATATAGCAACCTTTCCACTGGATAGTCCTGCATGCATGGTGGCTCTCTGCCTAGTTGGAAGGTTTCAGGTCAATATTAGGCCTATCTGCGAAACTGCACGTAGGCGTGCTTTCTGGACAAATAAACACCATACACACCGACACACATGCTCCGATAGGTTAATAACACTAATTTATTGTTTGTACTTTGTAGATGATAACAATTTCCTTTACAGATGGGTATATCATACTTTGGAATTGCCGCTGACGATATTCGAAACAAGATCCTATAGTATACATGTATCTGTGACAAAGCAATGAACAAAGTTGATAGAACTTTAATAATGCGCGAAGTGTCTAGCGGCGTTTTGTTTACGTCAACCAACATTAATTTATTGTGACGTACCGTAGCCTAATCAGGAATAGCCTACCCAGTCTTTTTCACGTCAACGCGAACATCTATTGTGACGTAATCAAGAATAGCTCAGTTTTTTTCACGTCAACGAACATCTATTGTGACGTAATCAAGAATAGCTTACCCGGTGACGCAAGGAGTTTTATGGCGTCATAACCTCCAATATTATTTTTCATAATGTAGAATCAATATTATTTTTCCTAATGTAAAATCAATATTATTTTTCATAATGTAAAATCAATATTATTTTTGACAATGTAAAATCAATATTATTTTTGATAATGTAGAATCAATATTATTTTTGACAATGTAGAATCAATTATTTTTGACAATGTACAATCAATATTATTTTTTATAATGTAGAAACAATTTTTGACAATGCGGAATCAATATTATTTTTGACAATGCGGAATCAATATTATTTTTGACAATGTAGAATCAATATTATTTTTGACAATGCGGAATCAATATTATTTTTGACAATGTAGAATCAATTATTTTTGACAATGTACAATCAATATTATTTTTTATAATGTAGAATCAATTTTTGACAATGCGGAATCAATATTATTTTTGACAATGCGGAATCAATATTATCTTTGACAATGTAGAATCAATTGCGTCTGTTATTGGTGACAATCAACAGACGTCAACGGATATAAGCCTATGATTACATTTTCAACTTCTATGAGACCTAAGAACACAATAAATTGTGATTTATATATTGTAGGCCTAACAACTTTTGTATGACGGCGAACAACGAAGTCTTTTACGAGTTTTGTTTCTAGATTAGTTTTACGTCAGTTTCGCGAGGTGATCACTTTGCAAAGTCATCTATTTTATTTTGCATGGGAGATTGGGATTTGGGGAGGGGGAGAGGGCGAGAAAAATGGCTCAGCACGCTACCCTCTCGTCGGCCAAATATTTCGACCTTTTTTGTCTTTCTGTTAGTCATTTGACTAAAATTTCAGAAAATATACCATTTAACCTACACTACTTTGAAAACTGATGACCTTTTTGTACGAGTCTTTCTAAATTACACACTGCACCATGACTGACAACACAGCAAAATTACTTCCAGTGTTAGGCAAGCTGGCCTAGCTAAAGTAGGTCCACTAAGGTCTACCTATCAGTGGTCACAGCTGTTACTGTTACTTGGCATTGAAAGTGAAGACATCATGTCCAGCCATATAATTTAGAATGCAACTGCCCGGCTGGACCTAAATCGAGCTGCACCCAGCGACCGTTTTCAGGTAGCTGTGCAACTGAAGCGATGTCTAAATTCTAAAAATAATTATATAATTGAGACCGTGTCATTAGCCAACATCTATCACTGCTTTCAACAGCAACTGACTGTATTATATACATGTATGAGCAAATCTTGTATTTAAACAGGTAGTAACAGAAGATTGGCACATCACGTCTTATTTTCACCTGTGCATTAATTTTATTGTACTGTATAATTATTATAATTTTATTCATTGCAGGTATACACAGGTATACTCAGCTTATGATTGAAGACTAGCAGACAAGGCTCGAATATAAAATTTGTAAACCTAACATCCGAACAGCTTTCATAAGATAAGGACTACAATTTCTTAGCAAGGATATGTAAAATCAACATAAACATTTATATTATGAATCCAGTCGTTAAATTAAAAGGTTGCTATTCCGCACCTTTGGTGCACGAAAAAAACATGGAAAGATGGTAAAATATAAAATGAAGATGGAAGACCAGTTCCTTAAATGCCAGCCTTGAGAAGCAGCCATGGGCATGAAGTGTTAGCAACTTAATTTTCTTAGCTTCAGCATACAAGGGTGCATGGCCACCGTTGCCATTTCATCTTCCCAATGACAGTGTATGGTTGGTGTGCAACTCTCATCATAGCTGAGTTGATAACCACTGCACTACACTATCAAGGGTAATTAAGTAGGGTCAAACTTCAGCAATGAAAATTGCACTGAGATTGTCAATTCAAAATAGTCAAGTCTTTATAATATAGATATCTGTTAGACAGTCATGTTTCAGTAACTTTAAAAGTTCTGAAATGGTGGTTATATCAGTCAATCAATACCCCTATATACAGTATACAACAGCAAAAGCATATATAAAAAATCCGTATACATGTGCTCAAACCACACAGAAGTTTCACTTGAAGTAACTTTTGATTGATGTATGGCAAAATTATGATGATGACACTTAAAAGTCATTAGATGTTCTCACTTTATAAAGGGAAACATCACATGCTAGATGGAAAGTGATCTGGAAAATGAATATTCACTGTTTGCTTATCTTTGGCCAAAAAAGGGTTCAAAGTCTTTGGTAAGAAACAGAAATGGAAGAAGCTTCAAAGCAGAGACCAGCACACTTATGGTTTGAGAACTGCACTGTTCAAATCTAAAGACTACAACAAGACACCAGTGGCAACAGAAATTCATAAATTACATCACAAAATGAAACAGGCAATATAATCTGAATGGAACAGAACGGCTAAGTCATTCAATGAGCTAATTTAAAAAACAACAGCTTCTCATACAAAACAATTACCACACAAAGAATATATGTACAGAATTCTGTGCTAGAGCACTCTGAGAAATCCCTGAGCAAAAGTAAACCAATCGATTGGCAAAGAATATTGTCATTCAACTGATAAAAAAGATGCTTAAATAAATTTGACAATCAACTTTCCATGTCCAGATTAAGCACAAAATCCAGACAGGAGAAGACAAACATGTAGAATCAAGAGTACAAACGTACTACTGTATGATTTTAAACCTCTATAATATCATAAGTTTGTGTGTGTGTGTGTGTGTGTATGTTCGTGTTTGTGTTCGTGTGTGTGTGAAACAATGCAAGGGCAACTTCCATGCTTCATTTTGCATAATGCAATGGCCAGTTACAAAGGTTAAAATAACTTTTTAAAAATCAGAATTATATTGTCCTATTTGATTACTGGAAATCTTTGCTTTACGACTGATGTCATACTCAGCTAAAGACATTTCAAATCCATCTGCTTCAGATAGGTCGTGTAAACATGTTCGGCACGAGTGTTGCAGTTTCTTTTTAGCAACATTCTCACCCTTTCGTGAACACCACTCCAGACGCTAAATGAAATTTAAAACTTCACGGAACCATCTCAATCCAGCTGCGTTAATTCACCGACTTCCTATTTTCATCCGCATGTTCTCTTGGCTCTTCTGCGTTTCGCTAATCATTATCTCAGTCAATTCATCTTAGAGAATTCGACCGATCTATGGCTAAGCGTTAATTCACCGATGGCTTCTGGAGCCATCGCTCTACAAGCCACACGTGTAGCAGATCATTTGATGCTATTTTTTAAAGCCATTTCAATGATTGCAGACCGTGGCTCCCCGTAACTATTCTTGGGTCTTCTCCCCATCAACAGACACATATCGACAGACCAATGAGTATTGGCGTAGTGGGTACCATCCACGGCAACCAATCAGAGAGAAGGACTGATGTTGCTTCGTAGACTCAAGTGTTCCACCTCATTCGACGTTCCAGTTCCATGATGAATCACAGCTGCTTGTCAACGATGACATTTCCGTCTTTGTCCTTGACTCTCATCCGCCCGGAAGAATACCTCGTCTCCTGACGACCGTCGGGATAAACGGTCTTTACCGTTCCATCCGGGTATTCCCGTCTCTAAAAAAACCCAGAAAATATCTAAATTACTTTCGGGCACTTGCTACAGTCCAACTACTTCCTGCTTATATACATATACAGACCTGGATATGGAATGAACTTTGTGATTCTTTCCCATTAATTGTCAATACTTTGATTCCCACAATTTGTCTTGCATTGGATTATGGTCTGGGCAAATTTGAATGAGTGGTTTCGAGAACTTTGCTAAACGGTTTTTTTTAATATCAATGCCATAAAGGTGCCAGATGATACAGAAATGTAAAGTGGATGATTTTTAATTGGGCTGCTTAGAAATGTAACTGGTATTCTAACAAACATAGCTGATCACCATGTGATTAATGGTTGTTTATTATCTTAAATTGCTCATCTAGAGATGGTGAATCTCAAAATCTCTGCACATCTAAAAATCTAAGCCTATTTGCCAAACCTGTAACCAATGCCTGTTATTCATTCAACGAATAAAACACAAAATGAGAAACAAGTTATATAATCTTGTTGATTTTTGCAACCAAGAACACATTTACTGGTTTTTGTCCATTGCTTTATCTCCTTTTCCAGAGCACTGCACAATGAAAACCACATAAAATAAGCTATCAGCCACAGCCTTACAGGTAAATCATCATTTGTTAGGTGATGGGACGCCTTTACAAGTTGCAGGCGGCACAGGTAAAGTGGTAGATATGAAGGTGCTGAATCTAAAATCCAACAGAGCTTAACCACTGTTTAACTTCTCTCTTAGCAATTCATATATCCTAACTGTAGCACCACCTGCATGCTAAATCGACGACACCGATGACACCGTTACCTTGTACGTCTGTGTATGTATTTCTCGTTGACCATTAGGGAATTCCATGACCTTGTCTCCGTTCTTCTCCACACGTATAGTCGTTCCATCTGGAAAGACGCTCTCCTCAACGCCAGAAGGAAAGACATATTTAATTGTACGATCGGGAAATGAAATTTCCTTTGTGCCATCTGGATAGTGCTTCTCCGTCTGCTGGCTAAAGACATAATCGACAAAAATAAGAGCAGTATGTAAAGTTGGTGAATGAGTCAGATAGTGGTTTCACCAGCAATTTAACTAATGACTTTGTATGTATTTAATGACATAACCTCATACACTCACAACTGTCACTGAGTGACTCAATAAATTACTCTCAAACTGAATACAATCACTCAGCTATGTTGTACTGCAAAACAGTGCTTCATTAGAATGTTTAGAATCTGTAAACAAATATGCTCATAACCATTTTTAAATGTACTCTGGCAGTTACTCAGACAGTGCAAATACGTTTCGATCCATAGATAACAAAAGATGGAGAGGGAAGGAATAGGCAGCGGAGACAGAGAATAAAAGGAAGCAGAAAAGGAGAACTGACAACGAGGAGAACCAGAGGATTTTTCCTAACAAGCACATTTTTCTGTAAAAACCCGCAAGCACTAACTTGGGAAACTGAAGAATCTGAAGGCCATCAGGATAAGTCGTATGTGTCGTCTGCGCATCAGCATAATAATAAACCTGAACACGATAAACATGTTTCATTTACAACAATCTAGATTACTCCACAGTAAGAAAACCCAACAGCAATTATAGTTAATAAACATGCAAACAATAAACATATAGCAACAACGAATCAGTGTTTCTGATCAGTGTACCATATATTTGGAAAATTACTGTTGATTCACTAATGCCCAACTCCAGCATCAATTCAGTAACGACCTGAATTATATATGATACAGAAAATGATGATCATAATTACAGTGGTATATTTAATTTATTTCGACTACTTGCAACAAGTGTAAAGTCAGTACAACTGAATTAGGAGCATAGAAATTTCTTTCTATGATATGCTTGAAGTAACAATAGTTGTACAAGTACATTTGCTCATTAAATTGGTTACGTTACAGTCACACACGACAATGATGATGCAACGACAACAATCAACATCATCGATTAGAAGATGGTGGTGATCATGGTTGCCACAATTACTCACTATTCGTTGATCAGGAAGAATTTGCTTAATATCGCCGTTGAAGAAGGAAACAATGATGGACTGTCCGTCAGCCGAGACCTGCTTCCGAGTTCCGTTGGAAAAGAGAATTTCTCGCATTCCATTTGTAAACATTCGCTCCACCTAAGAACAACATTCAAATATTCTCTTTAGATCACAGTCACCTAAGAACAACATTCAAATATTCTTCTCTTTAGATCACAGTCACCTAAGAACAACATTCAAATATTCTCTTTAGATCACAGTCACCTAAGAACAACATTCAAATATTCTCTTTAGATCACAGTCACCTAAGAACAACATTCAAATATTCTTCTCTTTAGATCACAGTCACCTAAGAACAACATTCAAATATTCTCTTTAGATCACAGTCACCTAAGAACAACATTCAAATATTCTCTTTAGATCACAGTCACCTAAGAACAACATTCAAATATTCTTCTCTTTAGATCACAGTCACCTACGAACAACATTCAAATAGTCTCTTTAGATTGCAGTCAGTATTTCATGCACTCGATCTTTGTAAACACATTACAATAATGAAGTGCACATAAAGTTTTAATTTTAGGTTATTTGGCTGCACTCATTTCATTTTTTAGTTTAAAACTTGGTTTTACCAGTAATTCTCGTGAAGTGCAAGATTATGCAGATTATGAAATACTTAAGACAAATCAAACACGTCACTTTTAAATCAAAATTAGTCATACAGTGAAATTAATGCAGTGACATATGTTGTCTAGCAGCACACAACAAAGTCCGACTCCGACATAATCAAAATGTCTTGCCTCGAAAAGATTCTCAATTCACATGAAGAAATAATTAATATAAATGGTAATCATAATCTTACAGACCTTTCCATCGCTGTGTTTCATCTCTTCGTATCGGTTGTCTCCTCTGTCCAAGGAATTCGATACATTGGTTGCTGCACTCACAGACGCAGTTTTCCTAGTTAACGACTTCATTTCTGCAGGTTTTTCGAAATTGCTGAAAGCAGATACAAAAAGTCTTTGATACAAACACTAACTAGAACGAAAAGTCTGGAGAATGGCTGTTAAAGAAAAGTTATTCAACTGAAGAACAAGACCTCTGAAAGTTGTAAGAAACCAGTTTAAGTCACAACATAATTAGTTTAAGCAAGATTGCAATGATTTAATTCAAGATTTAATTTGGAACACAACAACAGATAACAGTTCTCTGTTAAATAGAGAATGTAATATTTGATCCAATTCTAATGTCCACTAATATTGGGTTGGCAAACAGCCAGCTGTTGGATGAAAAGACAAGTACTGACCTCTGTCCACAAGGAAGCATCACACAGAGTAAAGTTGTTAAATATCTACTGTTTATCAATAATTTAACAGCTCACATTACAAATACCGACTTACTCTGGAAAATTGATAGGACTGCTGCTGGTTTTAGTCGACTGACTGCCAAGTGACCGACTCAGTGGTCTTACTGCTTCACCTTCACTGATGGCATCCTTTCTGAGAACTGAAAGGGAGCTTTTAGTGCCATCTGTCAAACAAAACATATAAAAGAATCATCACAGAATCCAAAACACTAAACAAAGCAATCCAGCACAATGCAAAACACAAACTGTCATCATATCAAGATATATAAAAAACACTTTTCATCCATTTAAGTATCTTCATCTAAACCAAATCACTGACTTCTACAGCATAATTTTGATAATGTCCCAAAAAACAACTGATAACAATAAGAGACACCGGGTGATATTCTGACCAATAAGAGAAATCAGCGTCAGGCTACACTGGGTACACCCATTTGAAAAGATGATTCTTAAGTGATTTAATTTTAAGAATTAACAGAATAAACAGAACTGGGCCACCAAATCTGTTGGTGTGGGTTGAGCAGGAAACACAGATAAACAAAACTAGTGGCTACTTCATTAAAATTAAACATCAAGATAACATTATCAAGCTATAATGCAGAATCTCACCCTTCAAAGTTGTGCCAGTTACAGAGGCTGTTGCAAATGCCTTAGGAGCGGAAGAGGTGTAGGAAAATTCAGCAGAGCCATCCAACTTCACAATCGGTTCTGGAACATTTAGTTTGGCTCTTGATGGAGGTCGTGGCGCAACATTCGGAAGAGCAAGAGCCCCATCACCATCCAACTCTGACTGTATCAGGCAAAAACACAACACAATTATACTGGGCAATTGATTTCTAATGCTTTAGTATTCATGCTAAAAATTCTGGTTCACCTTTCAAAATCTGCATTGTGTAAATTACTTAGCAAAAAGTGGTGCGCAAGAAACTATCCTATATTTCGAATTCTCCATACTAAACAATTGTTTTTCTACCATTTGACCTGTACAAAAGTTGTAACATTGTTGGATTGCAGTTAAGCCAAAGTTGCACAGTTTTCAATTTGACAAAACTTCCTTTGGATATTGCCTCTAAAGACAAGCAGAGATTCGAACGAATGAGCACAAAGCTGCACTGTAATCTAGCACAACCAAAGGTTGCTTACAATGGAACAGCCTTCAGCAGAGAATCGGACTACAAAACAAGTGAATAAGAAGGGAGATAAGACCAGACTATTAATGACTGACCTGGAGGCTGTGAATATACCCATCATGGGGTCTTCAGAAGGAAAGATAGCTTGAATACATTAAAATCCCATATGACAATAATCACAATCTTATCTTCTGATCTAAGCCATATATGATGATGTCTAATCATTACACACAATTGGCATCAATTAATGGTTTCATCAGACAAAATCTGTTTGAGAAACCACCAAGTCCAAATCAGAGCTGAATTAAAATCATTAAAAACTGCAGTGCAGTAATTCACCATCATGTGCAGGAAAGCTGGAGCTGAATTGACAGCAGCGTCTGTCGTTTTCTTTGCCACCCACGCTTCGAGACGTCTTTGTTCGAGCAGCTGATTCTCCTGCTTCAATTCCATTTTCTCTTGCTCCAGTTGTTCGACGCGATCACGCAGACGTGACATGCTCGCTGTCAATCTCTGCTCCTTCTTCTGCTGCTCGTCCTGCAGCTTTGATAACTGCAATCATAAATCAATGTCATCAATAAAATGTGTTCTAGTGAACAGCATCCTAAAAGCTGCTCAGTGCAGTGAATGACACAGAATGATGCATTACGATAACCAGCCATGCTCCTTATCTTCAAATACCATGCTTGCTTCTAACCTTGCTTTCATTTCTATTTAGTGCCTTTCTCTATTAACTGGTTCCGTATTAATGTCAGTGAAATGTAACAATTCTTGTAAAGTCGCACAACAATTAAAATATCTTCCAGTGTTTAACTGCAGGAACTCATATTTTCGTCATACCATGCAATATGCAAGGAATTGTGGCTCACTAATTATTAATTATAATACAATTGCTGCTTCCACAGGATTGTACTTCACCCACGAAAATCCCGCATCCTTCACAGAGGGATGTTGTTGATAGTGTTGAATGAAAAAGAAAATGTACATAACCAGAATACCATCATATATGTAGTAGTTCCAATAAAAATCACCAAATTACCTGTGACTTCAGAACTTCTATTTCTTCCCTTTCTTTTTTATTTGGTTGCTCACGCATTGACTTCTGATATTGTTCAAACACTTTTTTATCCTTTCTGGAAAATACAAAACAATAGATATAATTTTCATGGGTGCTTTTGTATTTATACGTTGACAGTGGGCCAATAACAATCAAATATTCTGATGTTTCTGGTTTGAAATATTAGTACTAACCTGAGTTTCCTTAGTTCTTCAGCTTTGAATTCCTGCAACCGATTTAATTCATCTGTTTTCTGCTTCTCAAATTCTGCCATCTCCTTTTTCAGCATTTCCAGTCCCTGTTAAATATAGGCCTGAAGATATATAAAACCCATAAATAAATTGCGCTGAAAACAGTGCACATTGTGTAGTCATTGCTCATGTGAAATACAAACTGCAAATGGAAAATTCAGTCCTGATGATAACTTAAAAGATAAACATAGAAAAGAGTTCTTCTTGAATGTGTGGAAAGCCAATCGAAGGCAAGTTGCATTAACCCTTTAATGCCGGAGGGTATAAGATTTCCCATACTGTTTACTCCATCTCGGCATTAAAGTGTTAAGCAGTACAGAATTCTGGAGTTTGTAAAGTACTTTATGGACATTGGACAATAACTACACACTGTGTATTAACAGATATATTTTAAAATATCATGCTATTTGCTGATCTCTAATAAAAATGGTAACCTCCTCCCTTCCTTTCTTCCCAATATTTTGCTAGAAAAGTATTTTCACCTCGAAACTTATAAATTTCGTAAAAAATTATCTAATTTGCAAGATGACTGGAGTGATTACTTACCTTTAATTTATAACTGTTTCAGTGCATCATATATCAAGACATAAATAACTAACACAGTTAATTACTCTTTTAAGCTTTTCCCAAATGCCTAAAGTCTGGCAAAAATTCAGACAGATCACATACACAGTGCAATACTTTAAGAAATTAATTACTCATATATTACATTTACCCCAGAGCATGCAGAAAGTTATGAAAAACATAACTAATTTACATAAAATCGGTCAACCGATAAACAAATTGATAATTTATTTTTAAATAACGAGAAGCAATAAAATATCGAAATAATGCAAAAATCTAAACGTGAAACATTTTATTGGGTTACCTCCTCTCTTTCTTTCCGAAGTTTGGCAAGTGAAGCATTTTCACTTCGAAATTTCTGAATTTCATTTTCCAACTCCAGCAGCTTTTCTCGTAAAAGCTTAGACTGAAGACCATCCCCAATCTCAGACAGCTTTGCGGACTCTAATTTCTGTTCTTGCTGTCCGAAATATTCCAAGAAAAAAATAAAGATGTAAGGACGCACGTTTCACCAACTTTCAAACTGCATTTTATTATGCTTATCAGAAGAAAGACTGCAGTTCATAAAATATCAATCTGCACTTACCCATCAGTCAACCAAACATATACACAGAACGTTTGAACCCTTCTCCATATGTCTACCAGAAAAAGGCTTCCCATGCCTATGCTGAAAAGAAGCTAATCTCTATCTGCACACCATCCTAACTTTTTATTGCAAAACATGTTTAGAAGCAAAAGCGTTTAAAATTCTACAATTGTATTATTACATGAATTGCACTTGATAGCTGATTGCTCAAAGAACTGAGAAAGAATAGAGCTAGATAGATTTGAACTCCACAGAGGGGCAGAATGACAGATGAATATATCACTGTTTGCACTACTAAGATATATAGTTATATGACCAATAAAAATCTTTGAAGTGACTCAGCTGTCAGAACTAGTGTCTCGAGAGCAATATCAAATAACGGCATTTCCGTTCTGATGAAGAGCTCTCACCTGTGAATCGAACTTTGGTATCGGCGGATCGGGCCTCAACTTTGGAAACAATTTTGATACAAGTTTGGAAGTCGGTGGAATGACTGCGTCCAATTTCTGTCCATAATCACCCCCTGCGTTCATAGCATCTCCCTGCAGACACAGTGCAATCCGTTCTGCAAAAACAACGCACTGAAACATTCATTTCTAACCAGCCAAGTCACATACATGCACTTTCTCTCGCTATAGATACTCCAACTGCTTTTGCAAAATTATATAGAGTATATAAAATAAGAAAGATATAACAGTTGACTTGGTATCAATGTCCTAACGCTGCACCCTTCCATTGTAAGAGTAATTCTGTTAATAAAATAAACATGGAACTAACCTTGACCCTTTATGCTGGTAGAGTTGTTCTGACTGCCAGATCTTATTCCTTGGTTCTGCTTTCTATCAGTTGTCAATCGCTGAGTGCTTTCCTCCCAAGACATATCGTCTTCAAACCGCAGACCATTTTCTACCCGTCTGGAATCGACTTTCCTGTCATTCTTAAACGTGTTTCGATTGTCGAAAGTCTCAGCGCTGTCAGTGCCATCCTTTTTAGAGAATGAAGAGACGCCTTCTTCTGCCAGCATCAGCCTGGCGGAACCAGCCTCCCTCTTCTTCATTTCCAAATTCGCACCTCCCATTGTGTGGCACAGTTTGTCGTCTCCATCATCGTCTGAACTACTGGCTGTCTCAGTTTCAGGAATTCTTTTAGTCAAAGCAACTTTCCGCCGCATTATTTGTGGCTCATCACCCTGACTGTTCCTGCTCTCCGGCTGTTTTACAGAGTTTTTGGCTTTTTCAAGGCCTACATGCAAAACTGTTTCGTCTTTAAGTGTACTGTCTAAATTGTCATTTTCATCCTCATCATCATCATCATCGCTGCTGACTTCAGCCTCTGAATCCTCCTCTCTAGAACTCATCACAGAAGCACCATCCGATGTTTCGTCACCATTTTCATCTTCTTCGGCAGTAGGATTTGGCGTTGAAGACACCCTGAAAATTGCAGAAAAATCCAAGAAGGATAAACCAAGGCTTCTTCATTGTACACATTGTGGTATCCAGTCATAAAACAGTCGAGCATTAAATCAATTGCATTAAATCGAATGCAACATCTGCGGACGATTCTGACAGCACAATAGTCAAGAACAGCGAATTTTACATAAAATGAACCATAATTCATTCCTACAATGTGTCCCACCACAAAGGCATAAAAAAAGTCAAAGTACCTCTGAATAACCAAAACTTTTGAGAGGCAATTGTAAGCATCTTGACATGTACATGAATGCATACAAATGGAAAATGCATGGTTACATCATACAGGCAATCCAATACAGCATACAGCATCCTGTAAGCAGTAGATTTCGATGCAATATACAGAATGTAAATACATGTAAAAAATAAAGAATTAAAGATACACACCTTTTCGTTAAATTAGGTTTGTTTTTCATCATATCCTATCAAATGAAACATAAAATTTAGTTATAATCAAGTGTTATCTTTGAACTCATTTCTGGGTAGCATGTCAATAAATTGGTCTCTGCTTTCTAAGCATTATAATTATCTCATCAAAGATAATGATGCTACGGTCTTCGTGGATTACAGACTCATGCTGACATTCAGGTCCAGTATCTCTCTAATAGATCCATGTGTGTACACTGTGTAAACTGAGAATAAATTACCAAATTGTAGCTCATTTAATATCCCAATTAATAGTGCACCTGACCACATAAGTAAGTAAGTAAGTAAGTAAGTATATTCTTTATTTCTTAACCAGCTGCCAAACAGCACTCTGGTGAACAAGTATCACATATAAATTTAACATAAAAATTATTAAAACTAAACAAACTAATTAATTAATATGTAAATAACATTCTAGTTATAAATGTCTTCCTCATTTGATTGTCTGCTCGTGGAAGTACCCGGTCATGGTGTCTGGGGCGCAGGTTATAACCCGTTTGTTTCGCTGGTGGAAGCAACTCGTGGAGGACATGGCCTGGTCTTGTCAGAACCGCCGAAAACAAACTGTTATCAGCATGGCGACAGAGTTCTTCAAATGTTGGAGTATCACCCGAAATATAATGCTGGCGAATAAGTCTATTCATTATGGCTTGGAGCATGTCCCTTTCATGCTGCCTAGCATACCCCCACCATGCAGGAGCTGCATAAAGCAGACGAGACAGCGTAGTAGCCCGTACCACATCATGGAGCTTAAGGCCAACATGGAAAATGGTTGATTCGCTAACGTCAACTGTTTTAGCAATTGCATCCATTATGTCACAATGCTGTGTCTGATGCTTGCGTAGAAAGTTTTCTAATGCTGCAATTTTGCGCATGTGAAACAGAACAACAATAAAAATAATGACAACAATTTCTATACAAAGCGTTAATTTACACAAAGCTTGAAAGTTCGGCATTTTTTTTCTATCTTAGATCAGGTATTGTACTAATACTTAATATTAATACAACAAGTAAAGATTTCTGAAAATACCACCATTGATACAAATTTGCATTGTGAGTACAAAATGTAAAACAGTCCAGTGAGTAACATATATACATTCATTACATTGTATTGATTTATGTCACTATGTTGCTACCAATATGATCAAGAGATTATGAGGAACTTATAATACTGACCTTGTGGTTGCTTAGAATTCGATTAACAGCCGACACGTTGCTAAGAAAAGAAGCGTTGTCGTCTGCATATTGCTCCAGTATCTCAAATTCCTCAAGTTCATCTAACTCCACCTAGAAAAAGATCATATGATCCAAAAATATATATCCTGAAATAAATTTAAATTTTCTTTGTTTGAAACTGCCTTTCTAGCCAGATAAATTCCAAATTCAGTTCAGCATTTTGAGGCAGGAACAATATATAGACGTGCCATTATTTCAAAGAAGCACGACTTCTCATCTGCATGTAAATATCGTTATAGTAAAACTGCTCAAAAAGTTCAATCTTTTACTTGCATCTACAATCTACATGTATATATTAATACAGTAAAACTGTGTAAATATCAAAGCTCTGTGAACCGTAATTAGCCACATACTTTGGAGCAACATATCACTTGCCTCTTCTTTTTGTGTCATATTCTGAAGGCACTGTTGGAATGAATAATCACCCAGATTACTCTTCGGCGTAGGACCAGTACCCGCAACTACTTTCAATTCCAGATCTGTCCGCTTGCAGGGATTGCTGGACACAGCAGTTGGTCTGGCATTCGTTGAAGACTGACCAGTTGAGAAAGATGAAGAAGTGGAAGAAGATTTAGCCTGACCAGCCGTCGCGAAAGAGACAGCTTTCAACGTGGAACTCGAAACTCCTGCTTTTCCTTTTTCCAGACCCGCATATCTCTTCTGGTCCTCTTCCTCAGGAGTGGGAAGTCCCAGCTTTGCATCGAGGACCTCTGCCATTTCTTTACCAGTGCCAGATGATCCCTTCTCACCAGGTGGCAGTCTTTTCAACAGCAGCTTCGTTCCTGGACCATTCGATTCCTTTACAGCCAATGATTTGCGCTAAAATCAATACCACGCTTAATCTACATTGCATGAATAAACCAGCAACAAATACTCAAATCATTAAAGATCATCAATTTACTAAACACAACAGTAAACAAATACTCGAAGCTAGACATAACATAAAAATGTTACAAAGTTGACAAATAAACAATCACTGCTGCATAGAGTTCTGATTGCAAACTTCTTGGTTACTTAGTCGAGCTGCAAACTACAAAGTTAAGCAAAATGAAACATCGAGACGGCTTGAATTGGCAACCATTAACGCAATTCAAGGCCATCTGATTTCGACTCAACTCTTCACTCTTTGGGGTCCCTAAAAGCAATTTTCCTGGCTAATATCATAAACTGTAAAAAGATACATGTACAAGTAAAACAGCAATTATCTTATTTACATGTTCATACGCACAAACTTGAGATTTTCGAAGCAATGGTTCATCTCTCATATCTTTTGCCTTCACTTTCTCAAATCTATTTGGTGTAGATGGAATATTTGTCATTTTTCAGTAATTAGATACACCTAAGCAATTAATTAGCATGAGATAAATGTTTAAAGAACACTTGTAAATCAAAATTACTTAGCTTCTTACTTACCATGGAGGTAGATGTGGGGGAAAATGCAATGCAACACAACATTTATAAAGCACCTTAAAAAATCACTCAAAAGAAGTACAATGCTAATTAATTCACTTTTTCTTAATATGTGTAAATATTTGTTTGAAAACAAAGGTTCATACCGCAGCTGATGAAGCATTGCCATGTCTAGTCGTTTCTTTTTTCGTTGGTCTTGTCACGGCAGGAACAACACGAGTTGAACGTCTGTGAACTCGAGGTTCATGAGACGTCTGCTTCTTCAGTTTGGTCAGACCCTCACCCTTCCGTAGAAATGCACGCTTGGGCATGGTGTGGGTGTGATTTTCTGACTGTGCCGTGTCCTAAAATACAGTTTTCAAGGTCACTTTTGACAGCTGTCTCCCATAATGTCACATACCTAATCCCAATGGTGCCACTAGATACCCTAACAAGAACTTTTGGAAACACATTGGCTTCCCTCAATAGTTTAGTAATATAAATTTACAAGCCGATGCTTTTAATGAACATCCTAACAGGAGCCACACAGGAGTTGTGCAGTCATTACTAGTCAAATGGTAGAGGTTTTGCTACATCAATACACGTACCCGGTACTCATACACTGCACCATGTGAAATGTTGGATCAGTGACGCACCAACCTTGGTCAAGAACAAAGGCATAATATAAACATCAACATAATTCTAAGATACATTCTTAAACGTCTCTGCTCATGAAACAATATATAGGGACCAAAACCTAGCAGCATTAGTTTATCCCAGACAATTATGTTTCTTGTGTCCTTTCCTGCCCATAAAATCTTAGGGTGACTCTCTGTTGAAAGAAACTACCCATGCCTGGTTTAGCGGTAGTGGCAACTGGGTAGCAATCGATAGCTTAGTGATTGGTTGCAACTTGAAGTTTAGCTGTTGGCGGCAGTGCTGGGACTATTTTGCATATATGATTGCATGGTATGTCACCAAATTTGTTTTCAAGATTTAGGAGTGTTGTGTTTTCTAAAAAGTTTTGAACCTCTGAAACAAAGGATAGACAAAATAATGGAAAACCAAATACTTAATAACATATTAACCATATGTTGTTCTTCTTTGCTCAGCTCTTCCTCAAGAAGTTCTGCAAATGTTTTCTTTCTTCTGCCCAGACCAGAAATCGGTTTTTCATCAAAATTGCGTTCCCATTCCTTTTGCTCCTCACCAAAACAAGAATTCTGTAACAAGATAACGGCAGTAAAAGTTCAATTTGAAAGTATTTGTAGATGACAAGTTGGCTAAAATGCAAAAAACTCCATAGTATAATACTGTTTTGCATTTACAACTAGAATTCAAGGAAGGGCAACTAATGCTGAAGAACCAGTAGCCAATATGCTGGTTTTTCTATTCAATACCTTTTTCTTTCTAAACAGCCTGAAGTGTGTGAAGATGTTCCAAAGAAATGATGCATTTTCTACCAAAATCAACTATTTATCAATCTATAACATAACAAATGCACATAAGTGTAACAACACTGGAAATGAAACAGTTAATCTTACAGATCACTGGAGCATTTCACACCTAGCTTGAATTTCAAAGTTAACCTTATTTTTAACCCGCTTTGGAAACAAACAGAACTTTACTTATAAATAAAAACGTTAGAAAAGCATGTAATACATGTATGTATCAAACAAAGTTCATACAAGTTTGTATTTCAAAGTTAACCTTATTTTTAACCAGTTTTGGAAACAAACAGAACTTTACTTATAAATAAAAACGTTAAAAAAACATGTAATACACGTATCAAACAAAGTTCATACTTGTGATGATAATGCAGATAGCATAAAAACAGCACACTTTAGAAAATTTTGAAATATCGAACTATTTGTTCTTCAAAGGCTTCATTAGTTCATTGCCACAAAACTTTCTTAATCATGTAAGTTTTTAAAAGTAATTAAAAAACAGTACAAATAGGCAACAGAAGTTGAAGCTGTGAACTCTTACCCGATTCTTCGTGTCATTCGCAGTTTGTTCCTCTTCACACTCTTCAGCATCGCTGTTGCTCCCATCAAATTCTTCACCGGACGATGAACGGCCATCGGTCCGATCAGACAGATCGTCCTCCCCAAAATTTATTTTGCCCGCCACATTCCTGTCTGTCATTACAAGTTGTCGTTCCAACATTGCCTTCTTGCGGTCGTGAGAAGCCGACATAATTTCCTCGCCTTTCTCTGAGATCATTTCCATTGGACTGTGGACTCTTTTATTCACTTTCTCAGCTGCTGGATTTATCATACAATGGGATTGATTTGATCCTAAGCTGACCTGCTCTAGACCCCTATCAGTAAAGTCTTTTTGTGAAAGTGTTCCATTTTCGTGAAAATTAAGATTTCGTCGCACATAGGGCATGGCTTTTGCTGCGTCGAGACAGATGTTGCCGTTGTGAATTTCTGAGATATCTGAACCAACGTCCGTTAGCGGACAGATGCCATCGATCTCACTCTGAGATTCGACCGAGTTGGATTCACTTTCTGTGCAAACGCTTACATTATCCGGATCATTTGAGCATACATTCGTAATAGTTTCACGGAAAACAGGAAGCGGACGACCTTTCTGAAAAGACAAGATATGACACTCTAAACAAAGTAGTAGAAACAGCAGAAAGATTTATCTTTAGAACAGCAAGAAAATAAAATACATAAAAGAAATTCTGCCAACTGGAAAGCACTTTTACTCGAGAAGCAAAATGTCAGTAAGAATTTAGAGTAGAATAGCATTAGACAAAGACGAATTTTCAAGTATTGAAATAACAGAGAGGGATGATAAAAAAGGGCATTAAAAAACTATCAATTAAAACTCTGACAAGGAGTGTGACATAATATGGATCCAATATGTGGACCCTGAGAGAGGATTATATCAAGCATTATGAAGTCTTCCACATGTGGATTTGAAGTGATTTACTCTTGAAAGCCATCTTGCATGGCAGAATGGCGGGAGGACAAAATGCTACTGGACTGGATGATGGCAGTTGGATAGAGCAAGCTTACATAAGAAGTCCAGCATTGACGGCATTTGACACACTAGACATTTTGACCTGCCCCAGGGCAGAGAGCCTAAACTATGTTTATAATCAAATTTCTTTTATTTCTCAGCATTAGACCTCTAGTACAAACTCAAACAAGCAAAACATCCATTTATGAAAAAGACCCATACACATTTAGACTATATTCTCTCAGTAAATGTATGTCCCAGTTTTACAACCCATTCTTCCACCAATTCACATTTATATAGCACCAGCTGAGAAAATTTTACCATGAAAAGGTCCACTTAATTGATGCACGAAAAATCCAGCTTAATATTTTGCTTTTATCATAATCGTCTAGTTAAAAACATCGTAAAATATATCAGTCAATATCGATTGCTACGAGTAAATTTAAACACAACAGCTACCTGCACCTTCACTGGAAGAGAAATTAATGACTGCAGGTTGACTAAAGCGCTGAGGGAGGAACCAGAATTTGTCTTTAACATCGTGCCGACCGAAGACTGACCAACGGACTTTGGCAAAGCGTTGGATGGCTGTGCTGGTTTCAGTTTTGGTGGAGAACCGGACGATGTTCCATTCAAAGGCTGAGATGTCGCTGTATCGCATAAAAAACCCAAATAGAATACAACTGCTGTAAAAGAAGTAAATATAGTACGTTTTCCATCTTTGTTTTCAACCTTTAGAAGAACAACATAGCGCAATTCTGTAAAAATTATCACATTAGTTTCTTGGCAATTATTTTAAAGTTGACAGCTCAGTGACCTCACACACTTGTTTCGAAACTACACATTGTGCACAGGCAACCAATTTTGCAAAGAACACAGGAAGGCACTAAATGGAAATGTTTAAGAAGCATGGAATAGGTCTTATTGACTGTCAAATTGGTCTTATAACCATTTAACAGAATGTATTTCAGTGAGTGATACAACCAAAATTCACACCCTTTGTACACACACAGTTCTGTGGCAACAGCAACACTTGTGCATAAATATCTAACTTCCTGCACTGGTTACCCAAGTAAAAGAAGCACTTACTTCAAGATTTTACTTTTAGACACATTGGTCTTGTATCCCAGGTTAAGCAGCTATGCATCTTGGTTTTTAAGTTCAGTTCAGGTCACAGATCCCATCACTCTGCTACACAAGGTGGCCTGGCTGTCCCTATGACCCAAACTTCTAAAGTACAGTAGGGCTCTTAGATCCTTAACTTGGACAAGTTTCCAAGCAACTTGCATCTTTATTTGTAAGCACACAAAACCCAGGTCAAACGCACATCTGACACGTTTGGACTGACAACTAACCACACAAACACACATTTAATTACAAAGACAATGATCCGTGTTTAAAGCACGATTTGTAAAGTTTGGAAGACTCACAGGGATTGGATGGTTTGCCCCAGGTGGCCTGTCGTTGCTTAACAATCTTCAGTTGAGTCGCTTGATTCTCTGCGTAAATTGTCATGAGCTGCTGCTGCTGTCTACGCATCAGTTCCTCCTGCTGTCGTGTTTGGTGTATCCGCAGTTCCTGAAGGCATTGCAGCAGACGTGTGTCTTCAACAGCTTCCTGCTGCTCAAAAAGTTCGCCGTTTATCTCTGCAAATACATCGGGTAGGCAAACAGACTGTTTTCAACATAGTAACTGACACAAGAGTCAACACAAAACTCAACGAATTGTATTTCTGTATATATGCTTATTACTATGCAGAATTACCTCTTCTGTACTATAAACAACATTAGTGTAACTATAAGCATCATGACCCAAAGACTGAAATTGCACAATGTTGTCTTCTCAGTGACTTGTCTATTCAGCAGGTGGCTGGGTGTTTGATCAAGACATTGGAATGTCCACGTACATAAATGCCATTTATCTTTATAATCTTGCCAAAATTATCTGTAAATATTAGATTGGTCCAACTTCATTCCCAAAAATTTCATACCAAGACTCTGTTCCAACAGAGAAGCTCTGCTTCCTTTGCTCGCTGTTTCGTAATTTTCTTCTGTGGCAGAGTAAATGCTCCCTTCCTCCATTTCATCATTTTTCCATTGGTCATCTAGATTTGATTTTGAAACATTGTCATGATGACCAAAGCCTAATGCATTGAGGAACTGACTCCCCTCCATGCCTGTGTTCTGCAGCACCTCGTCAAAACCTAAAACATAATCGTACACATCCACACATTGTAGAACAGTAGCTGCATGCAGCTTTGATTAAATTCATTTATGTAAACTCCATCGACTACATGCTTTACTAAACTGCTTGTTATACTGAGCACTAGCTGATGGTTCTAATATTCGTTGGCCCATATCATTACCAGAATCTACAACAAGTCTAGCTTGTTGGTATTCAAGGGCTGTATGCTTGATGATATCGTAACTAAGTCCCCGAATAAGGCTGACTAGCTGGCGACTAACAAATAAATCGGTGTGAATGACGACGCTTTAGGTTAAAAAACGAGATCTCGCGGTAAACCACGAGATCTCGCGGTTTAATTCCCATGTTTCTTATAAACTCTACTTCCCCACGAGATCTCGCGGATTAACCGCAAGATATCTCGTAGCTGGCGGAGAATGTGTTAAGGTCCATCGATTTTGTTGTGTTCTTTAGCTTATTTAAGCATATTAATATTTCTGAAAATACACCATTTCATGTCAATTTTACTTACTTACTTTCGCGAAAACATTGACCTATAGATCGCCATAGGTCGCGGAAACATTGGGCTATCGATCGCCGTATGTCAAGCCGCTCTATTATGCACCTATCTGCGGCGGCCATACTGTTTACGTTCTACCGAGCCATCAGTCACAATAACCAAATACATGATATGATGTTAGTGTTGTTCAAAATACAGTTTAATTACCAAATACTCAGGTCTCGCTTAGAAAATTCATTTAGGGGATCCGGCTGATATTGGTTTCGGGGATATGGGACGCACCCCGAAAAGTAAGCCTCATGCATGCCGGTTGTATCTACAACGCCACTTAGCAAGTCGCAACAGTCGACACGGACACATACGCTACAATATTGTCGTGCATACGGTCCCTGCTGAATAACGACAGCCGCTGGTATAAACCAGGTTAGAGTTGGCAAACTTCCTAATAACATAATCTAACTCTGGCCATTATGTTGCGACTCAAAATCAATTAAGCGCTCCTGGACATTAAAAAAAAAATCCAAACTCACCACAGTCACCAGTAAAACCTCTGTAACCGTTACCAGATCTTATACTCCAAACACCACTAGTGGCGTGCGCTATTCGCACGCCCTGGACTATAACATGTCCTGGCCTGTCCGTGAGTGTTTGAAAAGTAAAATAAAATAATCGGCAGCTAAATAGCGTTCGATCTTTCCTAAATCTTTGTAGAAAAGCTGAACACTAGAAGCAGAAGAATTTAAGCTCGTAGAAACAACTGGGAATGTCGATAGCAAGTCTCAGCGTTATTAAATGAACGCACTTTATTGTAAATCCAACTTTTGCTTATAGCGCCATGTTTTTGTTTAGCGAGACTTCGGCGACGACGGCGAGACCTCGCGAAGAAGAGATATCTGACATCCCTACATTAGTTTCTCGTACTTCCCATTTCAGATGTATTTTGCTGCATGATAGTGTCAAAATTTTTAAAGTCTTAAGTGTGCTTCAATAATTATTGCCATCGAAAATTACGAAACAACTTATTTCCGCGAAATAGATTTAATAAAGTCCTGTACTTCTATCAAAGATATTTGCTTCTATTATCACAGTCAAGATTTTACAAGACATCGATGATCGATCGTCTGTCGCCAACTCTTCACCAAACATTTTTTTGACCATTAAAGGCATAGTCAATGTCCTATCAATCATGACCCCGTCAAGCGATTTTGTTTTGATTAGGCGACTGTGAAATAGTTGTAACTTTGCGGGGAAATCATGAAATTGCGAGACAACTAGGCCTACGGATCAAAGCGCATAAGTAAGCGAACTCAATCTACCGGATGTAACCAAGAACCAAAAGCAGAACGCTGCGTTTTGCCTCGAGTGAAATTAATGTTTGTTGATAAACATTTATGTTGTTTTGTCTTAAAATGTCTAACCAGAACAAATTGAATACACCCGCCGGGGATTGGGATATTAGAAGAGACTTTAACAGCATAGAAATCCAAGCTTTGGGTTCTCAAAGAAAGGAGACAAGACTAAAAGAGAACAACACCCTCGACAGTGACGAAGAAGATGTCGAGCCGAAGCAGAGCTTCTTGGATAGAAAAGATATCGAGGGTATGTCAGATAGTTGTTTCTGAACTAGAGTAGTACCCGAAGATTTTAAATTACTTGCGTAAATAATTGATTATTATTAATCCCGAAGACTGACTGTCATTTAAGCAGTATGGCTGCCTAAGAGATCGCTAAAATGGAGCGGAGGCCTCAAGTCGCAGCCCATGATGCAGCGTGCTCAGAAAGTAATTAACAATTTTTGATCAACAATCATTGATTACTTACTTACTGGGTGCACTGCATCATGGGATGCGGCTGATAGATCGCAGTGCTCTATTGTAGTAACGTCGTTGACAATCATGTTGTTTTGTATACAGGCACATAGTGATTGCCAATAATTGCATACTTATTAAGTTACGATGGAAACATTTGAACCGGGCATCATTGCTCACGACTATGGTTGCCACATACGTGGCTAGCCTAAGAAGGGCACAGAAAGCGAGAAATGAGGATGCTTCAATCTGTAGTCAGAGGATCTCAAAGTGACCAAGAAATGAAGTCACATTGAAATACTGTGTTCAAAATTAGCCATTTGACCAGTCTCATATATTATAACTAATGGTAAACCTAGCTCTGTCATGTCACATGATAATTGGGTTAATTGCATATATGCAATTTATGAGGTATTTAATTATGATTTATAACTTAGGTAGTACTTTTTGCTTAAATAAGTCTGTAGTAGTTTTAAAAAATTCTTGTTGTAGTTAGCTTGTGTATAATTCTTCGTTGGTTGACATTTTCCTTTCACAGCCCAGGAGGAAGCGACAGTTGATGTTGAGGATGGAATACAGTTCACTCCTTTCAATATGCGCACAGAAATGGAAGAGGGTCGTTTCGATGCTGATGGAACATACATACCTAACAAAATGGTAATCATTTTGCATACTTTTGCCCAAGGTCATAACCAGGATTTCCTTTCGAGGGTGTTTACCCAGACCTTGAGCAAGCCGATAAGCAACCGAATCAACTGACTAAGGGGTTTGGAGAAGCGTTGTGAACTCTGATAGCATTGTTGGATCTAATCTCCTGTAAAATATCACATAGAGATAAGAGTCTCTAAATGAAATCCCCTTAGTTCTTACATTGCCTGCTAGTAAATGCGTTATTTCATTTTACATTATTTCACTTGGGAAGGTGTTCAAACCCCCTTAGGTATGGCCTTGCTTTTGCCTTCTACATGGGAATAGTTAAAATGTTAACTGAGCACCTTCTGTAGACTTTGCACAAGAAGAGTAAAGGTTTTGTATAAAAGACAAGTACCGTGAGCTTGTTTCATCTTGATGTCTTGGTCGTGAGAACTACCCATCATCTTGCTTCTGTCATTACTTAGATATTAATTAAACATGTCTGTTGTATATTAATGTCCAACATTTTGGTCTCATCTTGTTTCTTCTTCAATTGACATGACCAAGTAACCCATCAATTGCGTGTTAGATAAATACATCTGTCAGTTACATAGCAGACTGTTGTTTTTATGTAAAAAACTGTACAAAAGTAATTTTAAGTAACTATCAATGGTAGACTATAATAAACAGTAACAAACCAGCAGTGCTTTTTTAAATGTGCAGTTGTACACAAAATGTGCAGTTGTAGAAGCACTTCTGTATGTAGTTAAAACTAGCAAAACAGGTCATTGTCTTCCGATTGGAAGTAATTTACCACGAAGGATGGGAAAGGGAAGAAGTGGTTGTGCAGTTCAAAAATTCCTTAAAAACATCCCTGCAAACCAGCTGATAATGAAATACACTTGTAAGGATACCTCAATCTCAGAGGCCAGACATGTCTCATAATCAGAGTCATATTGGAATCATTTGCTATGTTTAAGTCCACTGATTGTGTTTTGTTGGTTTATATCTGCTTCTATGCTAATGATTCTGTTTTGATATATTTTGTGACAAAAGACGAACACATTAAAAGTCAAGTTTTAATGATTGCAATTGCTTGAAATGTTTGCCATCAATTACACTGTGTTGCTAAGTTTTTGAAATCATAGTCTCCTAAACTATTATTGCTAGGTGTTTTCACTCATTATATGATATTAATTTCAGTGTTTTATCGTTTATTAGGATGGTATTCAAGATAACTGGATCGACGATGTGGACTGGTCCAAAGTGAAAGAAACAGAAAAGCTCGCCGAAAAGCGACGAAACGCCGAGATGAAAGAAAAACCATCCGACGAAACAGTAGATGAAATAGACATCTATCGGCAGATGCTCGTATTGATGAAGCCTGGCGAGACAGTGCAAGGTGCAATACGACGACTGGGAGGCAATAAAAAGGATTCAAAGTCAACCACAAAGAGGCCAGGACAGGGCAGGATATGGAGACAGAGGCAAGGCCTAGTCGCGGAGAATTCAGATGATGATGAAGCAGGCCAGCCGCGGCAGCAGAAGAGACGAAAAATTGAGGATGAAGCAGAGAAGGTCGAAGCGCCAAGACCTCCAAGCGACCCTGCAAAAGAAGATATGCTGAAGATGATAGGCTATGCAGATGCAATCGTAAGCAACGGCAACATGACGATATACAGCGACACATACGAGGGTCTCAGCTACAGGGTGAAAGTAATGGACGAGAAGAGTCAGCCAGTGAAGCCGGTTGACGCCGGTTTCGACATCTTTGGAGATGCGCCTTTGCCAGTGGCAGCGGGTAACAAAAGTACAACAGGAACAGAACCACCTACGAAGCCAGGTAAGTTTATGCTCAGCCTTCTATTTATTCTGTCACATTATTGAATTCTTACAGAAAATAGTTTTCCGTATGGAAAGTGAAAATGCTACGAAGCCTGTGAGATGTATGCTCAGCAATGTCAGCAGTGCCAGGTATTGTAATTCAGCATTTATAAAACACCACTCAGGTATTGGGGGTATTTGGGGAACTTTTAATTATCATATTGTTAAACTACTGGCAGATGCAAAGTAGGCAAACAGCATTGAGCCATGTTAATACATGCAAGAATGACCTTCCATGAAATACCATACTTCCAGGATCCCACTCAGCCCCCTATTCTTCATTGGTTGGGACGTTAAAAAGTGATTGGATTGTTATAACGTACCATTTGTGTATCAGTCAAACAAAACAATCTCTTCACCACAGAATCATTGCTGTTCATGTTACCCGTTTATTTCCTATAGTAATGTATTGGAAATGTTTGTAAGCTGTTCTGGTGGAGTTTTCTTCCATGGTAGTGTGTTGACGTGATTCCTCGCACAATTTACTATATAACAACAAATCAACATAACTTCCATTGTGACATTAGGTTTGTCTGTTCTGATTTCAGAAGACAATCCTGATGTCGGCGAGGTAAAGTGGGAATACAAATGGAAGAACGAAGCAGAGGCAGAAATACACGGACCTTACACAAGCCAGCAGATGTTGGACTGGACCACTGAGGGTTATTTTGCTGAAGGTGTCTACGTTCGAAAGCTGAACAACAAAGACACACAATTCTACACATCGAAAAGAATAGACTTTGATCTGTACATCTAGTGCAAACAGCGAACATTTCTCACCCCTTATGCCATGCTTCCTCTAGACCCTGTTAAATTAGAAAGCACTAAGTGAATTAAGTATGTTATAAGAGCAGAACGGTAGGGGTCCAGTCAAGACATGAACAGTTGTTACGCATAGATTATATAAAGTGTGGAACATATTTGAATAAAGGAAATAATACAGAAGAAATAAATTCTTTTAAGAACAAGATATAAACAAGAAAAATAATGAAAGCAATAATTATTTGTAGTTTTGTCCGCAGCTCTTAGCATCTGTGTGTCAGTCATCTTTTGTCCAGCCTATGAGCCTAACAGATGTTGCTGCATCATTCAACTGTTGCAAAGCATGTATGACTGTGGCTTTTTATGTTTTTGTGTTATTTTGGTTCTATATATGATTTTCTAAGAAGATACCTATATTTCACATGTATAAATAAAATTTTCCAGCAGCTCATGAATAAATCATGAATACCAGGTAAGTAAGAGCAAATATACAAATATTGGACACAACAACACTTGAGCACACCCAAAAATCATGACGATGATTAATAAGCTGTCATGAAGTAAGATTATGAATATGCAGTGAATACTTGTGATTACTCACTGTACATACCTACTGTACTGTTTAGCAACCCGAAGTGCAAAACATGTCACACAAAATGAATTGCTTAGACCAAAAGGAAGGCTTAGTCTGTTTGGAGTCGTACATTTTAATGACTGAACACAAGACTGACAGTTTTATAAAAATAATTCTCAGTCCTGCAAATACAACTCGGCGCACAATCCTGAGAATACAAAATGTTGACAAATACTGAAGCGTCTGCAAATTGTGGAGAGTTATGTCCTCATTTGTATGCAGTTTTTATAAAAATAATTTTCAGTCCAGCAAATAGAACTCGGCGCACAATCCTGAGACGACAAAATGTTGATTTATTGTAGTTTGGCATCATCGTTCTTTAATGATAATTAATAGAATGCCAGCATTTGAATAACGAGATGCTTGACATATTTACAATGGACGATTGCTAGTAGGAATCGCATGCTACAGTCAATGCAACAGACCAACGGTGCACGAGACCATATAATATCGTAACGTAATTATGACTATGTAATGTATAGAGAGTAATCTTTTACAATGTAAACATTATGGATGACCTCTAGCTGAAACTAGTTATACAGTTGGAGGAAGGGTCTTTTGGTCGTTTGAAACTTTTGTGGACTTGGTGAATCGAATTCCATCTCGGTATTTCAGATTATATGGTTCTGGTCGCCGTAGTAACGTTTCCTCTGCATCCTTTGTCTGCGGAGCATCGTATATCGATGACAGGCGATAAAGGCCGTCGTCATCTTGTCGTTTTCGTTTGACGGGAGGTGCTGCAAATTTCTTCACCAATTTTTCACCACGATAGCTGTCAAAAGTAACAGAAACCATTTCAATGCTAAACATGCAAACAGTCGAGTTTAAATATCATCCAAAATCTTGCTAAAAGCCAATGCAGCTGATTAGATTAGATTTTAAGCAGTTTGTTCTGTGGAACTCATACTACATCATCACTGGAACCCCCAAAAAGATTTGGTGTATTGAAGGTTACGAACAGACACTCACTAACGCTGAGTTTGCTTAATCAAGGTGGAAGCAGACTCGGCAGACTACTGTTTGACGTGTCTGCTAAAAACTGCCAACCTCCATGCCTCTTAATCCAAGGTTTAACGATGAGCTGTGTTGGTTTTCCCATTCACTTTAAGTACATGCTCATCGTCAAAATGCTCAAACCCAACTGAACATTTTAATGGTACCGATCGGTTGACTGAATTTTTTAAATAGTGTAACGATTAAAAAATCTGCATGAAAACACCAAACAAGTAATGTTCTGGAGCCTTTTCCCTGTGCAGTTAAGTTCAATTGTTCAACTCCTTGCATGATGTGACATGATGTACATTGTACAGTGTACACTTGTACATTCATGGAACCAACATAGAAATATAGAAAGAACGGTTGCATTGCTGAATTACTGATGCACCAAGTCAGAGCTCTAGCAACTAAAGAATCTATTAGAATTAGTTTTATGGTGCTGTTCAAATTATCATTATTTCCTGACATTACACTTTAGTTACAACTGAAGATATTTCAACCCAAGTGCTATAATCTCTGCAGAGAGACGTTGTTTACAGATGTAATAAGTGTCTGATAACATTACATTACCTTAAATCAGTTCAATTTCATACAGGAATGTCAGTAACAACAGACAGTTCCATATGATTTTGCAACCAAATTTCACTGCACGCAGTGCACCTACATGGTTTAGTGGTACATACCCAAATCCTCGTTTGTCGAATGGCTTTTGACCTTCATTGTCCAGTGCATTCGCCATTCCATGGACACTTGAACCGAGTCCCTGTCCATCCATCCATCCTTGCCGTGTCATCACTTTACGTCCAATACCCTATACAAAACACATCATGGCAGAACTGCTCTGTATGGCTTGGCCTGTAACACAGTTAACTTAACCCTTTAATGCCGGAGGGTATAGGATTTCCCATACCATTTACTACCATCTTGGCATAAACGGGTTAAGCTATAAATGCTGCAACTGGTAATCACTAGCTTAGCTAATAACCAATTAAAACAATGTTAACAAAGTTAACAACCTGGACAAACCAGTAGTTTGGTAATTAACAAATAAAATACCTTTAGATATTTTTAATCAGTTCCTACAATTAAACTTTAGTACTTGAATGGCAAAATCATTTTGTCTACACAAGTTTTTGAATTTATATTGGTAATTAACGATAAATTTCTACAAACTAAGCACGTTTTCAAAGATTTACTTAATGGGTTTTCGACTATATTCTATTAAGCAGCATTTTAAAAACTTGATATGTAATGCTTAAGAACTTTGACAAATCTAGTTTTAGAATGAAATATATTACAACTCTCTGAATAAGCATGTATTCACGAAAAGTGTCTATCCTGGAAAGTCCATATAATACTATCGGTAACACATGCCTGACCTAGACAAATCTTTCTTTCCATTCAAATCCTACCTTTGTGTGACGTTCAAACTTTCCAATACTGGCTGCTGGCAATTCTTCGTCGTCAGAATCCAGTCCTTGTTCTCGTCGCAAGTCCCTGCGCATCTGCACAAAGTCTTGAGCGTCCTTATCACCAGTTCCCCGCTCGTAATATTCGCTCATGTCGACATCCCAGTCATCCACGTCCTTCTCTTCTTCATCTGGCAACAGACAAAATGTTTATAGATACACGTATTACCAAAGTCAGACAAACTTATCTAAATAAAGTCCTAAGTTGACTAACAGTCCATAATTTATGGTATACATTCATGAAATGTAATGTGAAACTTATATAGCACTGCTAACAGTGCAGTGACTCACTGACCATTCAATAGCACTTCCAGTGCAAGTACCACAAAAGAATAAATAGATTTTGAGGAGGGATGGGAACAACTCTAGAAATAATTAAATACATAAAAAGGAGAAGAAGGCATTGATAATAATAATAACAATATAATACTAATAAAAAATATTAATAAATATAGTAATAATAATAATGCTGTCAACACCAATTAAGTGAATACTGGACAACTAGTGGACAAGTGCATAATTCACCTATGTGCATATCAGCCTAACTTACATAGATGCTATGCACTAGGACTAGGTGAAGTATATCATGGGGACCAGTATCACAAGTTGGGAGATTTAACAAGGTTTCTGGCTGATGAATTGCTGTACAATTAAATTTGAATTTCAACAAAAAGATGTTCTGAGACAATAATTCTGATACACATGTAAATTAAGTATTTTACCAGTAACGTCTTTTCTGCTTACTGTTTCCATAAATTGTGTTTCCATAGGAAAAGTTACAGAAATGGTCAGACTGTGTGATTACCTCCGTCTTGTTGATCCCAGAACTGAGCATCTGTGTACCAAACAATTCCAGATCCTCCCTTTTCCCAGACGATCTCCAGCTCTTCCTCGTACAATCTCTCCTTGTTACGCTCCTGATTGGACGGGTCGTCGTGCAATGCCTCATGTCTCTCCCATTCCTCACAGTCATCTGCATCAACTTCTGACTTCTCATCGTCTTCACGTTCTTTCTTCTCCCCTCTCCCACTTCGTTCCTCATCAGGTAGACCTACCATTGGTTTTTCCCTGACAGAGCCTTCCGGAAGAATGTCATGACCCGCACCACTTTGAATCTCTGCAAAATCTTCCTGCCTTCCTTTGTATACATCGCAACCATAGTCAAATGTAACGTTACAGTATCGCCGCTTTGAGCGCATTTTCGGAAAAAAAAGTCCGAGCTTTGATATGAGTTTTGGCGGAAGTTGACATTTCTGAATGACCTGCATAAAGAAACGTGTTGGCGTGCCGACATTTCCATTTGGCATGATTGCTGGAGGGTTCATTTCCGGAAGTCGTAAGAGGTCGTCGAGTGTAAAGGTTTCTCTGTCAGGAGGAATTTTCTTCAGTTCTCCACGAGTCTTAAATCCCTGTTTTGTCTCTTTTTCTACAAATACATCAAAATCAATAGATTTAAATTACATGCAAAACTCATGTTTTTTACTGCCACAGCATTTCTGGAAGTTAATAATGTTACATGCCATATTTTTTTAAACAGGCGAGTGACAGTCAATTGAAAATTGAAAAGTCATCAGTTTAAGCAAGAAATTCTATAAAAGACTGATCTATGGCTTAGGTTATGTTCAAGTCACAGCAATTAAAACCAACAGGCTGAATTTTCAAAAACATGCTTCACAGTCCACATAATATATAGATAAATATATGCAATTATGCATATATTCATTCATTAAGCTCTTGTTGACTAGATCAAAGATAAGGTACTGGTTCTTCCTTGTTTCTGTGACTTCTCCCATTAGCAGCTGAAAGAAAATCAGTGATTTGCTCCAGTTAGCACATCACATTGTGGGAGATAACTAGGTAGGCACCAGGATCCTATTCTATCAGCCATATTACATGGTGAGCCTTGGGATCTTTACAATAACAATGCAACTATAAGCACCTAGTAATGCATCATATCTGCAGTTTTTTGTGTAACAAAAAAAAATTCGAAAAGGAAAATAACTGACTCAGCCCGAAAACGGTATTTATACTAAAGGTTCGAATACGAAATTAATCTATTGAAAGTCACAATCGAAAAATATCTTGAAACGTTAGATTTGCGCACAACGTTCGCCTAGATTTCAAAGACTCAATGTTTCAGTAAATTAAATTTCAATGATTGGCTTCGAGGATTTGCTACGCATATTTAAATAGCGCCTAGAAACCGCAACATTTCTTATTATGATAATCTTGATTACAAAACTTACTTGCTTCTGGAGTTATTTTGATCTTTGAGATGAAACAAAGCACGGCAATAGGCTCCCCCTTCTCATCCAACCAGTGTCTACGGTGGTACATTTTCTGTAGTCTTTCTAACTGGCCGTGCTTTATTCTGACGATGCAGCATGTCGTTTGGCATTTCGATGACAATTCGGTCCATCTATTTTCAGGACGGTGTCGAAAGTGAAAACAATCAAATTCCTCCGATTCGATAAATTGCGAAAAGTAGTTTCTCAAATGTGATGAATGATAAAATGAAGGAATATTTCCCAACAAAACATAAATAACATCAGACCCACTCCTAGTCTCCGCCATATTTGTTGTTTATAGTTAACCAACGACCTTATAATTTATAAAACGGCAGGTAACTGGTTCCGGTTTAACCATTGAGATGTATTCTGTATAAAAGAAAATAATAATAATTATATCTCAATGGCTTTAACCATAGAGATGTATTATAATAATGCTTTTTCTTTGAGTTTTCCATATCCAATTATCCATCCTCCATAATCCAGTCCAAGAACTAGTCCCTAGGTCTTCCTCTTCTCCTCTTCCCCTCCATTTTGCCCTTCACAATGTCTCTTTGCAAGGAGTTGCCTCTCAGTACATGACCTATCCAGTTCTTCTGCCTTGTTCGAATTGTGTTATTATATAGGCCTATAGGCTAATTTTCGTTTATTCAACAATCCAGTTGGCAGTTTAAAATGAGGGGCCATGGCCGGATTGGCCCCCCTGGATCCGCCCCTGATGTAGGCCTAAGCTTATCTGTATAGTCCTATGTATATAATTTATGTGTAGGCCTATCTATTTTTGCCATAATGATATTGACATTAGGCTAACATCTCAGACCAGCATTATTGGAATGGCGCCGATATTGGCCGCCATGTTTTTCTTTGCATTTGTCTCTGTAGGCTATTTTTTACTTGCCATCTTTTATTTGCATGTAAATGGCCAGAGTACGGTTTGGCAGCTGGTAGCCTACAATAAAGAACATTTTATATAATGCTAAGGGCCTTAATTAATTAGGCCTGTATACTAGCCTAGGCTAGCCTACTTTGTGTAGGCAATTGGCCCTGGTGGTAGCTAGGCCTATAGAGTGTCAACATAAAAACAAAGCCTTTTCTGCAGTTTCTGTAATTTCAGCATTTTCATAAAATTAAGTTTTATTTATAATGTCATCTTTTGGAATTACCGTAATACGATAGGCTACTAACTTCATTTTCGTCCATTCGGCTATGTTCATCTTGTAGGTCTACGTTTAGCCTAATTCACTGGAATCAATTGATCGAGTTGGGGTCCAGATTTAGGCCTATCTTCTTTTGAGATTCCGCGTAGACCGCGGCACAGTTAAATGAAATAACGTTCGACTGCCGACTTTTGCTTTTCAAACTAGGCCTATTAGCTTCATCTTTTCGTTTTTGTTCTCCAGATTTTGTCTTTAGGTTGTTAATTTTTATTGTGTTCAAATATATATATATTTATATATAAACAAGACGATAATTATTACGATACTGAAAAGCTAGAACAGCAGTGAAGAAACTTTCAACGTATGCTCGAGGAGAGATTCTATAACATTTCTGCATAAGCCTAGGCCTAGCCTATATTGTTTCCTGGTCAGAAATTCAGGACCTTTTTGAGCAACGAACACCAATGATAGCCTAATAAATGTAGGGGAAAGGCTTCGAATATGGGCCCCCTAACAAACTTTGCTATTTCACAGTACAGATGCAGCTGAATGCGTCGGTTCGTTTATTCCAGGCATAACTTGGCGTGAACTGTGATCAAATATGAAGGAATTATTCTTTAATCTGTTGAAAAATTTTAATAGGTTTTTGTATATATACTAAAAATGGGCCATATATTACACAACCGTTGTTTTTCTTAACACAGAAAGTGGTCCATATTACACGACTTTGTTTGCTTGTATGAATGGCAGAAGCCCATATTACACATTCGCTCACAGTCCCATAATTATTACACACGCTGGTATGCTTATAGAAAATCCGTTATAGTGTGATCAACGAATGTTTTAAATATCAAGATAAGTGCGTTTTTATATTAGGAATAAATTCCCTAGGCCTACCTTCTGAAACCAAAGGGCATAGTATAACTCAAATAATTAATAAGCCACACAACAGCTGCTGAAGTTTGAATTTTTTATAAGAAATCTACATAAAAACTAAAACATTGTATAATTTCGTGCAGAGGTTATGAGCATAGGGACACATTAAAACAGGAAGTTGAAATCGGTGGACGGATTGTTTCCCACAGTAAGCTCTCCGCAGACATGGTAGGTGGGATATCGAGAAACAGTCGTGGCCCATATTACACACTGGCCCATAATACAAGCCTTTCCCCTAGGCATGTGCGTTTTTTTGTATTTATATAACAATTAACCTTGTGAAGTCTTTATTGTGCGAATAACAGATATAGTGCAACATTAACACGAGTATATATATATTATATCAATCAGACGGAGGACCTCCTCAAACTCCCTCCTCCACCGGTCACAATCAATTAGACCTTCAGAGACAAACCGACTCACGATGGAGATAATTATGCATTGCTTGACTTCAATTATCAGGTACATAATTATACACAGAGTAAGACACTCAGAAATAATAATAGGCTAGACTCAGGCTCACAATATTACAGGCTTTTGCCGTTTCACTGGTCAACAACAATATTGACTGCGGATCTTCATAATAATTTATTATTGTGATTGCTAAAGACACAGCAGATTAATTGTCTTAATTACAATGCACGATGATGATATGAGATTGTCCTCCGGATCTATTTTCCCGGGCTATGAAACTACGACTGCACAAAGAAACTCGATTTCAAAAAAAGTTTCTCCGAGAGAAAAGGAAATCTCACCGGAAGAAATCGATACTATAAGCTTATATCCACAGACGAAAATTCTGCAAAATTGTCATCTGCATTTTCAATAAATTCTGGGGGAAAGGTAGGAATTACCCCCCCTCCACTTGAACCACTTCTACGCTTGGAGATGGAACGTGAAGGAATTTCCTTCCTAAAAGTGGAAGTTTGGAATGTTGTTTTGACTTTCAGTTTCTTCTTACACCTTTTAACATAATCCAGGCATTCCAGGATAGGCCTATTGTTCGAATCAGAACAAATACATAACTCCTCCTCCATCAACCCCTTCTCCTCCACCACCATGGACTATACTATCCTCCTCCTTCTCCTCCTCGTCCTCCTCCACTTCGTCCTCCTCTTCGTGTCCGCGATCTGCTCTTGGATCAAAATAAGGATAATCTAAGAACGACAGCTATTCTGAACTCGCTACAATCAATCAATCAATCAGTAGCAGTGTCATTCGCCAGATGGCCGCCGGTGTGTTGTTGCACTTGTTGTGTGATCTGTCCGCTGGTTGTTGCTGTTGGCGTTGTTGTTGTTGTCCTGCAGCAGATTAACATGTTGTCTTTCGTTCTCTTCCGTCCTTTCCAGTGTAATTCGCGGTCGATGCGCGGCGCAGTTCTCGTCACGTTCTCGCGAGACTTGACGAGCAGCGCCACCTGTTGAACTGTCTCTTCCTGCGTCTTGTTCGTGCTTCTGCTGTTGGCGTTCGATGACGTGGAGCGCAATGCGCATGCGTTCGATGATCTCTGGGTCAGATTGGGCGCTGGTCATTGGCTGCGTGGTGGCCGGACGTCCACGACAGATGTACGTGAGAGAGTAATCGCTGCCGCCGGACGAAGGAATGAGGACTAGCTTCGAATGATCTTGGAAGAAGTTGATCTGTGTGGAAGAAAAATATGGAAGAAATCAGTTAAACCCTAACATTCATCATTCTGGTCATTTGGTATTTGAGGCCTAAGCTCATATAATTTAGAATTAGATCACAAAGACGTCCTTCCATGCACTCGATGCTTCGTTTGCTGAAAACGACCTTGATCGATAATATTATGTGATAATAATAATTATGTGAAAGAGGAGAGGCACTGCCGCACTATACAGCTACATATACAGCTACTATATATACAGATGCATACACCTAACTCAGAAGACATTGACGATGGAGAGGAGAAAAGACTAAGACGAAGAAGTGGGAGATATTGAGCGAGAGAATGAGATTAAGAAAGAGGAAGAGGAAGAGGAAGATGAGAAGGAGGATCAATGTGAGGGATGAGGATGATGCTGAAGAAACGAGGGGATGGTGCAGAAGGATGGATTGGAGGAGTAGTAATGTACCTGAAGCGTGCCATTGTTGAGATGCATAACGATGACTCTGTGATCGCGGTACCACTTCTGCAGCAGCAACTGCGTCTTCGTCGTCATCGTCGTCGATGCCTCAGCCTCCTCATCAGCCTCCGCCGCATCTTTAGCCATGGCAACCGGCGCTGTTACATCTCCACCGTTGATGAGATGCTGCTTCATGTAGTCGGCCAGGTTCTGCACGACCAGCAGCTTCTTCTTAAGTCGATCGGGAATGTCCTTTAGCTTGTAGTTCCGACATCGGTTCAGTCGACTTGTGTATGTCACCGACCTAAAGAAATGCAGAAACCAACATAACAACAAATTAGAAATCAATCTCACCAGTCTTCACTTGTTGCCGATCATAATAGCAGGTTCGAGCCCCCGTTGGGCGGATTTGATTTGTAGGCTGCTATTAGCGCCACTGTAATTGCAAAGCTAGCTGTCTGCTCAGTTGGTAGTTAAGTTTAATTAAGATTAGGCCTACTGCATAACTTGCAGGCGTTCAATTAAAGAAAAGATATTATTATTATTATTAATGGATATTATTAAAATTTAAATAAACTTACGCTCCATCTGACGACAGAAGGATGTGACCGGATTCGCTGAACAGAATTCCAGTTCTTCCATCGGATAACTGGTAACCGAAGCCATACTTGTTCGAGTAGTCGACCCACTTTGTTATCCACAGAGGAGAAGAATTCTGTGATGACGATGATGATGACGTTGATGATGGGGCGGATTGAGTAGAACCTTAAAAGAGATGATCATATAAATTTTGTTATAATAATACAATCGCACATAATTAAAAGCTCACTCAGTGGTGGCGTCGTTGCCTTGAAGCCGGAAGGTTCGAGGTTCGAATCCACCTCGCCGCGTAAGGACCTTGGGCAAGTCCTTCACTCACAATTGCTCAGCGCTTCGGCGTGAAACTCCGATGCAGTGTCCGCTCTGCATTCGGGAGCGCCTCTGAGTAGAGAGCTTGAAGGGGCGCTATAACAAGTGCACATACAAACAAACAAACAAACTCACATATACAAATGCAGGTGACCAATATGGTAGGCCTATATTTAAATAATTTCCGTGTATATTTACAGTACATAGTCTACTATAGTATACATGTACATAGCCTATTCCTACTAATAATTATTGGCTGATATGTAGCCTATACGTAGACCTGCCATAATCATAACGAAGGTGCAGGACCATATACAAATGTAAGCCTACATCGGACCTATAGATAGTGGCACAAGGACAGGCATTGTTATATTAATTATGTCACGAAGTAGGCCTAACTATTGACCAGCACTGTGTATATATAACTATACAGCAGCTTACCTTGTCGATCGTTAGTCATTGCGTCCTTCAGCAGCCGATACAATGGATTGAAATCCGCATCGCATGCATCGGTTGCTATAGCAACAAAAGAAAAGAACATAGCATCTTAGCATCATCCTTAATTCAGGTTTCGTGTGTGTGTGTGTGTGTGTGTGTGTGGGGGGGGTTATGGTGGTGGTGGGAGGACGGCCGTTTTGGGCGGCCGGCAACCGCTTAGCAAGACACCGACGATAACCTTTGACCGGAAATTTTTCTTTGGCGACTTTTATTTAGTCTTTCCCTCAAATTTCGCTTAAGTCTACACTTTTTAGTAGCATATACTTCAATGCTACGCTGTCGAATTTCTTCTGAACAGGGAGATTTTACATGTATGCATGTAAACAAAACAGCTATCGAATTTGTTTGGGGGGGTGGGTGTCAGAGGTGACCAATTATATAGACGTCCAGTGATTCCTTAAAAGCTCAGTAATTTCTCAAAATTTTGACCTTACTATTACGTAGGCCTAATCGTAGCCTATCTCGGTTAAGTTCGTAGATTTAAAACACGAAGACCTTTAGATAAGAACTCTTGCAGGTAGGATATAGGTTGAAGGACAAAAATAGACGACAATAGACTTCGAAATCACGTTGAATTCTGTAGACCACACAGAAAACTTGACTATGTTTAGACTCATACGACGCCTATTGAGATCTCAGAGAGCCCTCAACTCAACATTAAAGTTGCACATTATCATTAGCAGCTTGTATAATTATAGCGTAGGATATACATTATAAGCTTATAACGGTATGCCGCTCGTCGTCAATGACCCTAACCACAGATAATGCATATATATATATATATATATTATATATATATATATTTATATATATATATATATATATATTTATATATACAGAGACAGACAGCCAGACAGACAGAGCGACAGAGAGAGAGACACACAGACAGACAGACAGACAGACAGAGACAGACAGACAGACAGACAGACACAGACAGACACAGACAGACAGACACAGACAGAGACAGACAGAGACATACAGAGAGTTGCATCAGTTCATAGAGGTGCATGGTATAAACCTTTTGTGTCGCTGGACGTTAGTTGGTCCGTCTGGTCATCTGAGTTCGAGAGGTGTGCGCCGTCGGTCATCGTCGTCGTCATCATCGTCGTCGTCGTCATCATCGTTGTCGTCGTTGTCTTGACGGAGTGACTTCGATCGACGGACGACCGGATGCTGTTCGACCCCATCGTCGTCGTTGTTCTACCCGTTCTGTCTTCACCCGGTGACAGTCGAAGGGTGGAACTGGATCGCAACGTAGACGACGACGGTGGTGGTGGTGCCAGCCTCACTGACCTGCGATCCCCCGAGAAGAGATGATGGACTCGTCCACTTGTAACGGCTGTCATTGTCTGTGACTTTCGGTCGTTCGTTGCTACCTTCTGTTGCTGCTGCAACCTCGCACTGCGCACTTTTCCATCATCATCAGCATCATCGTTCTTGTTCGTGCTCTTCCGCTGCTTCTGTGTCGTCTCATCAACGCAATTCTCCTCCTGAATAATTATATTATATTATTCAGAATTTGATGAAACGAATCAACATCAAGATCAACGAGGGTGGCTTTGATAGTTTTATTAATCAATCCCAAATAGATAGTTGATAGTTTTTATAATCAATCTCAAATAGATAGTTGATAGTGTTGTAAATCAATCTCAAATAGATAGTTGATAGTGTTGTAAATCAATCCCAAATAGATAGTTGAGAGTTTTATAAATCAATCCCAAATAGATAGTTGATAGTTTTTATAATCAATCCCAAAGAGATACTGGATAATATTGAGAATTAAGATGATATAATTATTATTATCTGTTGTTCTTAATATATAGAGACGACTTTTATGGACTAGGAAAGAATGAATCACTAACATAATTGAATGATGTTATGCTATCTTTGAGAGCTAATTAATTTAGAGTCTGCAGTATACATTGTAAGCCCTACCTGTAAGCACTTTGAATGCCTATTCTTCGTGTTTTTCTCTTGGTTGCGATGATGGTTGTGTTGTGCGTCTTGGTTGAGTTTGTTAGCAACGTCGTTGTCGTCTGCAGCCAACCTATCAAACAAATCCATCATATTATCTTACAATTAATTATCGAACTCTATTCTTCGATCAGTGTTCTAGGCCTACGCATGCCGATGCCTAACAGACTCTTACCTCACATCATCACACGTCGTTTCGATATTGCAAATAATTAATTAGTGTGGATTTATTCCATTAAACAGAAGCGTTGACCCGTAATCAGTTTCAGTACTGTTGACAGCGTACTTGGTTGAAATAACGTGACGTAACTAGAACTTGGGGAGGGGTTAAGCTTTGAAAATTTCAGATGCTGTAGTGACGCTGAGAGGGGTTTATGCATATTTGGAAGCTTCAGACCCCCCCCCCCCCCAACCAGCCCAACGCTAGTCAAGTCCCTGCAAGCAAGTGTTGCTCACCCGTTGTTGCGGTTGTTGACCTTTGCGAGTGGAAATCGTGGCGCCGTATGACAACAGTAGGTCGACAGGGTTGTCGGAGTGTAGCCACTCGAGAAGAACTTATCTCCGGATATCCTGACGAGGCTTGGTCTCGACTGCGGCTCGACGCTCAGCATCTTGCTGATCAGCTGACTGGCGTTCAGCGTCACGTGACCGGGGATCGTGAACTTACTGGTGACGATCCTCTGGTACGTTTCCTTCAGAGAAGTCGTCTCAAAAGGTGGCTTTCCGCACAACATCGTGTACCTGCAGGAAAGAACATCATTCTAATTACTACCAAAGCCGACAAAGCGACATTTTGCAGCCAAAATAGTTTTATCTTGTGAATACTTACGATGGAATGGAATATTTCCTCTGATGGCTTTTCTGCAGCCAGATCTCTTTACCGTCATTTGCATTTTAAATCACTATACACAAGAATCGGTATGTGGTTGAATAATAATTATTTTATTAAGTATAATTATTTATTTTATTATTTTTAGAAGTAATATTAAGAGGCTATAGCAAGTTCATAATAAAGGTAAATTAATTTCATTAAGTATAATTATTTATTTATTATTTATAAAAGTAATATTAAGAGATAATAGCAACTTCCTAACAACGGTCAATTAATTCACGACGATTGTCTTACATGACACATCCGAGAGCCCAGATGTCAGCCTCGTAGCTGTGACCCGTCTTCTGAAGCACCTCAGGGGCGATGTAGTTCGGAGTTCCACAGAGAGACCTGAAAATAAACAGACTGTTGAGTTATATCATTATATTAATTAAGCAGATATTAAGAGTGAATGAGTCAAACTGCGCCACTAGTTGCACTCTGCCATGCAGTGCCAGTTCCAACCCTGGATAAAGGAGGAGGGCGGCGATAATAATCTTTGAAATGGCAATGTCGTTAAACAGTAGCAATTGAATGAGTCATACAATAACCATTAACCAGCCATAGGTATTATAATAGGGCATGATCATCAACGTTGGTCGGCTAATGAGATACTGCAGCGATGGAGGTCGAATGCATATTCAATGAGGTCGAATGCATATTCAATGAGGTCGAATGCATATTCAATGAAGCGAATAAGTTAATGCAATCGTCGTCCAATATCTCGTTTGTATGCAATGCAAGTTGCTCGGAACAGACATCAACATTGCACTTTTTGAACCCTGCAGTTGCCCCCACTTGACTTCAATTCATCATCGTGACCTCTGACGACCCAGTTCATGGAAACTAATTAATTTAAGGCGTCGGCTGTTTTATAATTCGCTTCTGGGATACACAGTGACCTAATTCAGTCATGCATGTAAATACACTTATACTTAATAACTTATTAAAGCAGGGCTTTATGCAGCAGACATAGTCACATAAACATAAAGATGCCGAGAGAATATTGATAGGCGATATCTATCAAGTGAGGACATTGGTGCAAGAACCAGGTAAGTCGACTTACCTGAAAATCGTGAAAGTTGGCTTAAAATGCTCCTGACAAAGAGGCGCATCTATGGTGTAAATTTCAAGCTGATAGCTGCAAAATTGAGTGAGTAGGTAGGACAATAACCAGGCAACTCAACATACCTGCTTTAAGAATTTTCGCATTCCTGTGCCATCATTTCGTGCATAAATGAGATAAGTCAACAAACCCGGTTATTGCACAAAGAATCGTAGCTTCTCGGTTGCGATTTTCGAGCAGTAAGTGAACAAACCTGGTTCTTGCACGCAACCATTAGCCAGTAAAATACGTTATCGGATGCAATAGCGATGTAAGTAAGGGTGTAATAACATTTTTCTGCCACTACATTTATACGTTTTGGGTCATATTCCCGAATTAACAGTATTCTAATCGGTTCCGTTTGCGATGTAGGATTTCACGAAATTTCACGGACACGATGATGCATGTTGATCATGCATAAGACAAGTCACTGTATTTCGTAAGAGTAACCTAGGCCTAATTCTTTGAAACTTTTATTTTAACTGATAATTGAAATTAAATTAAGTCATAATAATTATAATCTGGCATAAAAATAATCAAAATATTATTAGTCAAACATTTTGGTATCGGTATGCAGTGTCAATGAGGTTGTGACAAGTTTCTCGTTTTTGGACTCAATGGTGGATAAAGAGGGAAGATGCGATCTTGGCCTACAGAGGTGAGGCGGAGAATTTCAATGGTCAACGCTGCTATGCAGGGGATGGATAAGATATGGAGGGACAGGCATGTGAGCTTACAGACAGAGACGAGACTGGTAAAAGCAATGATTTTCCCATAGTGCAATATGGAAGCGAGACGTGGACGAAGACGAAGAACGACAACATTGCTACGGTAGCCTACTTGTGAAATGCGGATAGGCCTATGTAGGAAGCTGCTGGGATATCGTGGAGGGAGAAGAGGACAAATAAATCTGTGGTCCAGAAGATAGGTCAGTTAAGAGGTGATATGACATTGCTGCAGAGGATTGTCAAACAGAAGCTGGTGTATTTCGGTCATGCGCACGGATGGAGTGGAGAAGGTGATGATGCTGGCGTGTGGAGAGGGTGCGAGGAGAAGAGGAGAAGAGGACGACCGAGGACCAGATGGATATACGATGTACACAGGAGGACAGGGACGAATCTTTAACAACTGAGGGATGAAACGCAGAACAGAACGGAGTGGAGAAGGCTGGTCAGTGGTCACGCTATAGAGCTCCTCGAACTGATGGCACAAGGTGACAATTTAAGGTGATGCAGTGTCACATTACGTTGCATCCTCTCAGTCGACGTCGTGTGGGGTAGGTTAGGATCATGCTAGACGTTGTGAGGGTCGGTTTAGCTTAGGTTTTCGGTGAGTGCCGTAATTAGAAACGACCTCTGCAGTATTCTTTTGAAGTGACAGGACAAATTTAGGCACCCAGATAGTAGGCCTACATTCATTTTAGGCCTTCTCCAATAGGCCTACTATAGGCTATTTGCCTATTACTGTTTTATTATGAGGGTTTTCGAAGGTCCGCAATATTACATCCTCGAGCCAGCAAGTTTGGTGACTATCAATGAACACTATAGGTGCCAAAAACCAAACCAGCTTGTCATGTAGCTATTGTGGATAGTGGATGAAAAAAATAGAACAAATACGTGAAGTAGGCTAAACTTAATTGATATTCAAACACATCATCAACCAATGTCAGGTACCGTAATGGAGCAGAAACACGTGAAGGAAACTTAACCCCTTTAGCGTGCAGCCCGAGTTAACTCGAGCATTGATGGTAATTAGCACTAGGTAGGCGTGGACCTTGTACAAACGCGGAATAATGTCAGAAGACAATGGCTGTTGAGCAGAGTGCAGGCTGTTGTACTTTGGTCTTGTTATGTCATCACTGACGTCTGCAAGTTGTCCGGCATCGGCCTCCATTGTAGGTAGAGATATGGAGGAATAGCATGTCTACTAGACGAAGTAGTCAATGGTATCTGAATTTACTAACAACTACACTGAGTATACAATGGCGAGACTTATTGACAATATTATTGTGACGGACAGAAAAGTGTGGACTAAAAAATCCGATGCTACCCTGATGGACCCTGAACCACGTGTGTAGGCCTACATAGGCCTACCATGTACTAATAATTCATCTAGGTGTAAGCCTGACGTCATTTATAGGCAAGATCCGTGGAATATTTAAATTTAGGGGCCTTTTCTTCTCTCTAAAATCAGTGTTTCTTCCGTTGCCCTCTTTTTGGCCCAGTTCTCCAATGTTTATCATTTCCGTGCAATAACAAGGTTTGTTCACTTATCAGATTCTTACATGTAAAAAGTTTCCAGAACTACACAAAAGACGCTTATAATTTCCATGCAATAACCAGGTTAGTTGACATATGTTATTCTTGCATCCAAAAAAAGTTTCAGAACTGCAGGGAAGTTTCAGTGCAATAACCAAGTTTGTTGTTCATTTGTCCATAAAATACTAATTAGTAACTGACGGCCTTTAAGATTTTTAATTTTTCATCAGTTACGATTAGATGCATCTTATACTTTTTAAATTTTCTCGCTATCTATTTCCTGGACGAAACGGCAAGCTTCTGAAGAGCGAAAAACATTCAAACTCGATTTTCCGAAAACTTCAAGTGTCCACGTAGCGTACGTAGGTCTATATGTATACATCTCCGTATTGATCAGCAAATTAATAATAATTTTCCTAGTTTATTATAATACTCATCGTGCTTTGTTTTGCTAATTGCTACCGTATAACCTACCTGCTGTTATAGTTTCATTCGATTCAACATTTGGCATAATAATGCGCTATATCAAGTGTCTTAATAGGCTTACATACAATAAGTGGCATATGTCGGGACTCTAGGGGACAAGACCAGAAGACCAGAAGACTGGCTGCTATGGACAAGACGCTCAGTGGGGGTGGGGTGGGGGGAAGAGACGACGAGGAGACCTCGATGGGGTCTGGATGAGAAGGGTGACCAAGTAGGAGCACCACAATTTATAAGTAAGTAAAGACGAATGTTGCAATGGAAATGATTAAATGATTAAATGATTAAATGATTAAATGATTAAATGATTAATGAGTAAATGATTAAATGATTAAATGATTAATGATTAAATGATTAAATGATTAAATGATTAAATGATTAAATGATTGAATGATTAAATGATTAAATGATTAAATGATTGAATGATTAAATGATTAAATGATTAAATGATTAAATGATTAAACGATTAAATGATTAAACGATTAAACGAATAAATGATTAAATGATTAAATGATTAAATTATTAAACGATTAGGTGAAATAGATTTACATTTTCTTTTCTCCTTCGTAGAGAACCTTTGTGGCCAGACCGAAGTCAGCGATCTTGACATGCATCTGACCGTCGAGCAGCATGTTGCCCAGCTTCAGATCTCGATGGATGATCTTGCGGCCGTGAATGTAGCGACACCCATCGACCAACTGATGCATGTAGTAACGCACTTCCGGTTCCGTCAACGTCTTCCGCTTCGTCAGAACGTGGACCATCGACTGTCGAAGGTCAAACAAGGTCATCGTTAGACTAAATTAAAATGAAGGTCGTTCATGACTATGAGTATTAAGGCCACTTGTATACGTGTATACGGGTTTGCGACGAACGCCCGATTGTCCAGGTCCCCGATTACCCTTTCCCCGATACAAACTCCCCGATTACAAACTCCCCGATAGGCCCAACACCCCGACAGACCCAAGTCCCCGAATATGCAACTAATCCCAAGTCCCCGACAGGCCCAAGTCCCCGATTGGTGATTTGAAAAACTTCTCAGCCTTAGCAAGTAGACAAGTAGATTATTTTGAAGTAGTTTGTGGACAATTCTCTTATAGCTGTCTTCTGAATTCAGCGTGCAGTAAGGAATTCAAATTACATATTGGTACACGTACACAAGTAAAAATATTATTTACATTAATCTAACTGGCTTTGCCTTTATTCAACTTTGTTTCCGTCTACCGATAAGGCCAAGACGATTGGTGTCACCCTCTTTAGCCTATACAGACTGACACTAAATAGTCTTACGTGTAGATTAAATCACCAATCGGGGACTTGGGCCTGTCGGGGACTTGGGATTAGTTGCATATTCGGGGACTTGGGTCTGTCGGGGTGTTGGGTCTATCGGGGAGTTTGTAATCGGGGAGTTTGTATCGGGGAAAGGGTAATCGGGGACCTGGACAATCGGGCGTTCGTCGTGCTCCCGTGTATACTTATGGCTTCTGACCTTGCCTATAAACTGTACTCAATGCCATGGAAATCTTACCATACCATGCAATGTCATGCAACATTAATGAGTTTGAACTTTCATATGTTGAAAATACAGCGCTATATAAATGTCTCGAAACAGAAACACGACGGCAGTCCAGAAAATGACATCGTATACCATAATATATACCATACCATTTCAAACAATATGTCAATATCGTGTCATGCTTAACTATAATATGGAACTATAATACATGCTTTGTTGAAAACCATAATCATACGACACCAAGTCATGCTTTGTGTTCAGCATGAACGCTGGTACAATCATGTAAGCATAGTATAGTCATTGAGAGGTGTCCAATGCTGTCCATTCTCGATCATAATAATAACGTGCTGACTTCCCGGAGAGGCGAAATTAAGTCTTTAAAAGAATGAGAAATGAATGAATGATCATGCATTGCAAAGTAGGCCTAATTAAACAGTCGCATGTCTAATTCAGTCACAATCTTATAATTAGGCTGCTATTCGGAGGACGGTCGCATTCTGAACAAACTATATATAAGCTTAATTATATATCCGATTCATGCATGGTTATCACTGTATAGCGTCCAACGTTCAGTTTTGGATGATTTTCATATATGAGCTGGGCTAAGGATCAAGTCAAATAATAATAATCCTCTTATATTGCTTTGCATTTCAAGCAAAAGATCTCAATGATCGTCTTCGTTTTAAGACTCTCATCTATATCGAGGGCCGACTCGCGGTCTATATAGCATCATACACCAGTCACAAGTATCTTATCCGACAGCTTACATATATATATATATTATATATATATATATATATACATGTATACCTATGTAGATAATCGTATGCAAACTAACCTCATCAGTAAGCAAGACAAATACTCAAAATAGACAGCTGAATAATTATTACGCTCCTGCAGGCTGTTCGTGTTCTCTGACTTCCCGTCACAAAAACTACCAGTCGTCAAGTATTCATACGTATATAATTATATGTAGATATATATATATATATATATATATACTAGTATATAGTCCTCTTCTCAAACAGGCTGTATTCACTGAACGCAAATGCAAACAGCTGTTTGCGCGAACACAGCATGATATCACATTGACACTGACACAGTGATCGTGCTGTATATATAGAAACACTGAATTTGACTTGTTCATGACCTTGATTTTCCTATCCTATATTCTGATCTGACGTTGACCGACCTATATAACCTCATAGTCCTCACTTGAATTGACCTTACCTGACTTGACCCTAGGCCCTATATACCTTGCTTGATCTTTTCTCACCCAGACCTTATCTCGCATGCATGACCTTTCGCAAAGTTCTTTCCTATAGCATGTAATGTAATGGCGACAATACATTTATCTCTAGCATCGTTAGTTTGAAGATGAGGAGGGGTGGAATAATAATAATAGTTACCTGTTGAACACAGTTCTCAAGGATGAGAAAAGCTGCTCCTCTGCATTCGAAGAATCCGTAGAAAGAGACAACGTTAGGATGATTGAGGAAACGATGAATCTCAACCTCACGAAGAATCTGTTGCATATGCATGAAAACAATATATTAATTATCACTACATGCTTTGTATTATATATATCATTATTATATATATGCATATAATAATGCATATATAGCAATAATTTTTTGTCATTTTGAAGCCTGAGACAAGACTTTTGAAATGATGTATCAAACTCAATATGTCGCAAAATCACATTAATACCGATTTCGGTGTGTGGCGCCACATTTACATTTCGCTTTTCAAAGTAGGCCAATACCTACTTTGAAGCCTATATTTTGGCGACAGACGACAGAGAACAGTTTTAATCAATGATAACAGGCAGGGCAATCTACTTGATATGCATGCACAATAGGAGTCCAGGACCAACAGGATGTGTGCGCGTGCGTGTGTGTGTGTGTATAAGAGTACTTTATCTATATGAGTATGACATGTATAACTTACATTGCCGAGGCTTATACAAAGTGACTGTTCACAATGTAGTATTTGTGTCTGGTGTCTATCTATTCAGGCAAGCGCTAAAGCCTCGAGTATTGTATGGCATAAAACAATGGAAGAACTCGTTAATAGACCATGAGCCTTCATATTGATCTGGTAATTGGATCCTGTGCTACAAAAGGTCAAACTTGTCTTTAGCAGATTCATTTGCAAAGACCGAATGTTTTCATTTGGATTTTGCATTTGTATTTGAGTACGGCTTGACCACGGCTCACAGTTGGCCTCAGCTGATAGATTCACTGACTCTGCATGTGCGTCTATTAAGATATATCATCTGCAAATACCACATTCAACTTTTGTACCTTTTCTCTGGTTCGTTGGTTCGACATTCTGTGTTTGCTGACGACCTTTCCTGCGAATTTCTCTTTTGTCTTTGCGTCCGAAAATTCGTAGCATTTGGCGAATCCTCCCTAAGAAAAGAACAAATTTAAGATGGACACGTTGAGTGTGTTCGCCACATAAGTAAACGCCTTCGCATACTGGACCTATAGGGACTACTCGTTTATTTTAAGCTGTTTCACCTATTGCTAATAGACTGAAAATTGAATGGCTATCCATGGTTTGAAGAACCGTTTGTAATGCCTGTTATATAGGCCTAATAGACATCTTTGCTCAGTAAAGCGAGGTAATGTAGGCCTATATAATAAGATACAGTTAGCTTAGTTATAAGTTTCTAAGGACCCGGAGTAAGCGAAAGTAGCTTAAACGCAAGTATTATTTGAGAAGACCTATTCTCTGTCGAAGTGCTTTTCTTTGAGTGGGAGATGTTTCGAATGAAATTCAAAACAACGACAACGACGACATCAACAACGATAACAACGACGACAACAACAACAACGACAGCAACAACAGGACAGCCATCCATTGCCTGTCATGTGGCTCAGACGTTTCCGACGATGCTCTTCAAAGCAGCCAAATATTTCTTTAAAAGAAATTTATGGTCAACCATCATATTTGGTTAAATCTCCGAGAGATTTTGAGCCATGAAAGTCCTATATGCTAAGAAATATTTATGGGAGCGGTTAGGATTGAGCTGATGTTTGGATCTAAGGTTAGAGAGATAACGACGATCTGCATCGAAGGTTAATTGTTAATTCATTAGTGATTGAGAGGAGAAGAAAATCATCCGATTTTTTAACGAACTCATCAAATCTGCAGAGACATTTGCATATTATTATCAGCAATGATTGACAAAGTGCTGTAGGCCTTTATGGGTCTATACAGATCTGAAGATGGCGTCTAATAATAGACTCGTCTTCGTAGGTATCAGATTAAGCATGCAAAGACTATGTAAGGTATTATCAGACAAGAAGAAGGTGAAGTAACACTCTGAGTTAAGGTGATTGCTGTAGGGTAAAGCGTAAAGCATTAATTTCACAGGGAATTCGAATACATAGGCCTACATAATACATTATTACACCCCGACCTTGTGTTTATCGCTACTGATCATGTACTTATCTGCACTGACCTTTCCCAGTAGTTTTCCTTTCTTGTACTTGATCCCAGTCTCCGGATCAGTGATGATCGTCTCCTCCGCCGGATACCTGCACCATCCATCCTGACTGGAGTTCGATCGACGGTCCTTACTATGATTGCTGAGGTTCCTGGTGTGATGTCTATGCACTGGCGTTGGACTCGTGCCACTACTGCTGCTCGTTCCAGCGTTCGTCGTCGTCGTTGTCGTCGTGCGGTGCCATGCGTTCAGCAGAGGACGAAGTCGTTCACTCGATGACCTCCGCAGCCAGCTCCTCTTCCCCTGTCCATCCTTGACCTCTGTGTTCCTCGAGGGTCTTCCAACCTCTTCTTCTTCGTGAGACGACGCCGACCTTCTGACCCTGAAGCTCCTGGCTCTGTCGACCCTCGCACGACATTCCTCCCTCTCCAACGTGCGACCAGCTGTCTTTGGTCTCGACGTAAAGTATCCCGACTCGAGATCTTTGGAGTCGCCGTCGAATCTACAACACATGAACATTCTGCGGGGGATTGAATGAATAGATGCACGTCGTCGTCACACCATTGAACCTCTGCATGCAGTCGTCAGGATAGCACAGCACAATGTTCACCATTCGCAAAAGCACCTATCCGATCTTCGCCATCCGACATTCACTCTGTCTGTGTATAATAACGTATGGCACTGTTCGTGGGCTACCTCAGATCATTTAATGAACACTGCTCAAAATGTCCAAGAATAACCATGGAGTTCCATCAATTGTCTGCACTCTGAATGCAGCTCTCACGCCATCTGCTACAAGCACTGACCCACCAAGCTAGCCAATCAGAAATGAAAGAAGTCACCATTCACGAAGCTCGATCTTTGCTGCATTAATGATTCCAAACTACAGAAGCAAGCTATCCTCATTGTAATGCAACCTTGCGTTTAGAAATTCGAATAAAGACCCTGAGCTCCAGCGGCGCTTATGCAAACAAGAACTCTCTGGAGTTAACATTATTCCTTCTGTCCACCTAGCTGTCCAGTTTCCGGGTCATCGAACTGACCGCAATGGATATTGATCATGGGTGATTTGTTTGGGCAAGCCCAACCGACAGGTGAAACGAAATAATCAACCCAAAATTGAATAATAACAAGGGTCAGGACAGGTATATACAGGTTATTCCAATACAGTGTAGCAAGCACCATCTTCCCCATAACCCGATAACAGACCGCTATAGCTGCTGCTGATGCCTCCACAATGACTGACTCCAGCAGAAACCAAGATCAATTGACACACAGGTCGGGCCGCTGAGGGGTTCATGAATATGCGTGAATCGGAGTGGGGCGATGTGACGTCACGGGACACCTCGACCAGCGCTGATGGCATCTGACAGATATGTTTGGGTAAACGGACATTGAAACTATAGGGTTGGGCTCAAGATTAACCCAGATATTCAAGGGACCTTGCAATGGATTAGGCTATCTAATAACATGGATAAGAATGTCTATCGTAATATGCCAAAGACGACCTTTGTTGACATATTAGTAAGTTGTTGCAAAATTCTAGATGCAATGTCTAATAATACAGTTAGCAGACCAAAGCTCCTCATAGCTTCGTACATTGTAAACATAATTCTGGATGTCAATTAACGACATTAATAAGTCCTAAATGCCGCCTTGAGTGACAATAACAAATCGTACCGTCAGAAATGATTAGCTGAATGACACTAACAAGTCATAAGTTTTTACATATAAGTGAGATTGGCAGGTCGTTACTGTAGCAGCATTATCAAGTCGAGACAGAAAGGAAAAACAGGACAATGAAGCTTCATGACTTAACTACAGTAAAAGTAATATTGAGCAGAGCGACTCATAAACTTAGTGGCCTATCGGTGTCTCTACAATTCTGAATGTCTATTATCACAGCCACTGCTATTACATGAATTGAACAAATGAAGCAAGTTTTAAAAGTTGCATCATTACAATACTCCACTAGATCTGTTCTATCACATTATTTAATGAGAAATTTCAAATTTCCCCCCGGACATATTCCACAGGACATATTCCCCCAACATTTACCCCCCGGACGTTTCCCCCATTTTGACTAAGACCTTAACCCCCCGGACAATCCCCTCTCTGTACATATGCTTACGTACATGCATACAAACATAAATACATACATACATACATACATACATACATACATACATACATACATACATACATACATACATACATACATACATACATACATACATACATACATACATACATACATACATACATACATACATACATACATACATACATACATACATACATACATACATACATACATACATACATACTGCATACGGTACATGCATACATTAGGGTGGAGTGAAAAACGTGAAATTCATAGAATCAGAACGGCTTAGTGGCAATTCGTTGCCTTTTGGTATAGGTAGTTATCACGCAAAATATTTCTTCAAAATTCGTCCTCGAAGATTTGCCCCCACGAGCTTTAATATTTTAAAATTGTTAAAAAATTAAAAATAAATAAAAAATTAAAACTTTATAAAAAATGTTCCAGATCATCCTTGTCAGATTGGAATCATGAAAACTAATGCCTTTCTTCAATACCAGAGCAGAATTTCAATCGGAGCTTTAGAATCACAAATTTAGCTTTAACCTACTTAACGGTGATAAATGTGCATACTTTTGGACAGCTGGGATTCGTTGGTCTAATATTTAATTAAGTGTTTGCTGTTTAATATTGTCGAAATACAATCATTTAATTTATTTAAAACAATATTGCAGCTGATTTGTAACATTTTAAAAAAATTGAATTCTTTTAATTTTTGATTTTTTAAAGCAATTTTAAAATTTTAAAGCTCGTTGGGGCAAATCTTCGAGGACGAATTTTGAAGAAATATTTTGCGTGATAACTACCTATACCAAAAGGCAACGAATTGCCACTAAGCCGTTCTGATTCTATGAATTTCACGTTTTTCACTCCACCCTAGCATACATACATACAGACGTGTGTATATGTTATGTATGTGTAGGTATGTATGTATGTATGTATGCATGTGTGTATGTATGTATGTGTATGTATGTATGTGTGTTACTGTGCATGTATGTGTACAAATTAAGTGTATGTATGTATGTACATGTATGTATGTATGTATGTATGTATGTATGTATGTATGTATGTATGTATGTATGTATGTATGTATGTATGTATGTATGTATGTATGTATGTATGTATGTATGTATGTATGCATGTATGTATGATTTATTTCTTGTCAACGCATTCTCTACACAGAATGAACTGCATGTTGGCTGCATGAGTCGGATCGAGGTGTCCCGTGACGTCAGAACTATCCAGCCCCGAGTTAATGAGCCGCTCGGTACAAGTCAGCGGGCCAACCTGTGTATTCTAAGAACCTTGAGCAGAAACTATAGCAACTGAATAAATTACAAGGAAGTGTCCCTTATTGGTCATAATTGTTTTGGTAAACGGAAGGTCATAGAATGTTATCTGATGAATATTCTAATGATCTCGGATAGCTCCATTAAGTTTTCTTTATTAGTATAATATTTTCACCGGCTGCATTCTGTCCAGTCAAGACCTCGTGATTCCGAAGTCGAATACTGCTAAGCAAGCATGCAACAATTGCCATTTAGGTATCCGTGAGAAAGCTTATTATGTGAATATCTGTCTTGACCTTTAAGGCAAGGCAAGTTGATTGGAAAGCGAGTGGTGCGGCCGATGCCTGCTGAATAGTATACAATTTTGTGGATTAGCCTGTTTAAATAGTGTATACCTCTGAACTTCACCCCCGGAAACCATCTCCATCTTCAGACTAGTGATTACGATTCTAGGCCTACCTAGTCCCATTATTCCATGCAAAGTCATAAAATAATTAAAAATGGAATCATAGAAATCGACTATAATATAGTCGATTTCTATGATTCCATTTTTAATTATTTTATGAATTTTATTATGTATACCAGAAGCGAGATCAACAACAGTGTATGGATCATAGGCGCAACCACCCTATGGGACCCACGGGACGCGTCCCCCCAACTTTTGAGTAGTCCCCTAACTTTATTATTATGGTCCCCCAACTTTTAGGACGTGATTCATTATGGTCCCCCCAACTTTTAGGACGTGATTGCACCTATGGTATGGATCAGCAATTGGACACAACTCTTCTGAATTAAACTGGCTATAAATTATTGCGTTTATTGAGAAAAATAATTTTGACTGAATTTTAAAGATGAATCTTCTGATTGCCGAAGAGGCTTGAAAACATAGGCGTGCTTAGAGGCTCAGGCTTAGGCCTACCATTCAGATATTAAGTCTATATATATTTTCAAAGTAGCCTGCAAGACTGTACTTGTTTCCTGGACGGCACTCGTGCGCAACAATGTAATAATATATAACATGCTCGAAGTAACTAACTTTCCATAGACCCCTAGATAGCATAGCCATAGTAATCATGCTCTTTGATTTATTACAGTGTCATGTATTATAGAGAGAGTGAGATTCTTAAATCTATAAACTATGAAGCATCCTCTTTGTCCAATCGCATATAATATATTTATGTTGCCAACATAATTATAAATTATATCAGTGGCAATGGCCTTGACTTTCCGAAATCAAGCAACTCCGTCTGAATAATAATTCATTCGCAGATTCATAAATATTTAACGAAGGAGATGTTAGGCTAGTATAGGTTGTAAATAAAAACTGCAAAACTTGGAGTCTCTGACCGAGAAATGACCCAGACTCGGTTCCTCAATTTATGACTCTGTTATGACTTTTATTCAGTCATCCATGCCAGATGATCTAATCTTATCGTATATTATACGTGAATCACTGTAAAATGTACTTCAGAACTTCTGAATACCACCCTGTACAAATAATTCTACACGTACTTAAGAAACATACACATCCTGTGCGTTGTAATATATTAGTTAGCAAAGCCGTAAATTTCAAACGCTTGACTGTGATAGGGCAGTCTACGTGGCGACCTCTGTTCACGTGTTGGGTTCATGATCGAACGTGGTTACATGTATATATATATATATATATATATATATACATAAATATATACATAAATATATATATGCATACATACATACATACATACATACATACATACATACATACATACATACATACATACATACAGACATATATATATACATATATACATATATACATACATACCTATATACATATATACAATTATATATATATATATATACATGCATGGATATCACTTTGAACTTCCACGAGCATTCATTCCGGCATCGTAAATAAATTATATCTATGGCGAAATCTTGATAAGCATCTCTGCAAGCTTTATGACCTTGTCACTAACTGCACAAAAATATAGCGGATTTTCGTCCTGCCTATTAACCTCTTCGCCCTCTGCTTCGTCTTTTTCTATGCTTCTCAGGTCCCACACTCGTGTAGTCCTATATTCATCATAAGATAGATATACGGGCAGGCCACACGGGATCTAACTTGTTCTGAAAATGTGCTTCATGAGCTGCACTGATCAGTTGGACAGCGGGTGGGCACATCCGTTTGAAAAGTATTAAAGGTTCTACATTAAGTACTTCATATATACACACATACATACTTGCATACATACTTGCATACATACATACATACATACATACATACATACATACATACATACATACATACATACATACATACATACATACATACATACATGCATGCATGCATGCATGCATGCATGCATGCATGCATACATACATACATACATACATACATACATACATACATACATACATACATACATACATACATACATACATACATACATACATACATACATACATACATACATACATACATACATACATACATGCATACCATAGTTGTAAAAAACGTTTTTTTCCGTTTTTTATTCTCTCCCAAAAAACGTCGTTTTTTTCGTTTTTTATTTTTCCCATCGTTTTTTATCGTTTTTTATTTTTTCTTTATCTTTATTTATACATTTACTTTCTATTATTTCCTTAATTTTAATTTTTTTTCTGATATTTCTTATGTTTTCCGCCAACCATCAAGGATCCACCTAACTAAAGTCATTATTTCATCGTTTAACATCATCATTTAAGAGATAGCCTACGTGTAGTAGGTTCCTAATCAAGATTTTCAGGGTAAAAATGCGGTTTTAGATGTAGCAAAGTCAAATTATTTTCCGTTTCCGTTTTTTATCGTTTTTTTGTCGTTTTTTATTATTTTGAAAAAAAACGTCGTTTTTTACCGTTTTTTATTTCGTTTTCATCGTTTTTTACATCTATGATGCATACATACATACATACATACATGTTTGTAGCAACATTTGTTGTCTTCCCTTTGTCAATTTATTCCTTTTTTAATACTTAATTTATTTACTGCATTACTGTTGGGTTGGTGTCAGGAAGAGCATTCAGTTATAAAAAAACATAATAAATTCCTGGCCACGCCACTGGCCTGATGAGAATGTCAATGCGTATTGGACTCGTGTGATGTGTGACTTTCGAGGTTATCTCAAAGTCGGAATGGCACGTCCTGAAAGCTAGGTTAGGTTAAACCTTAAGCGTTGCAATTCTAGAGATGCAAAGACAGACCGAATAAAGCCAGTTTGCATTTGAATTGCATTTGAATTATTGTACTGGCAGAGGTGTATTGTTGAGATATTTGACCAGCAAATCGGCTGCTTAAGACCGGTTCTTTTGACTCGAACATGTATGGATATTACGCTGCTTGATCTTGACATTTGTACAACCAGGTTCAGGCCGAACTGGATTCAGAACCATGGCAATATCTGCAAGATCCTATATAATATATTATGCACGATGCATTTGAAGCTGACAGCAACGGCAATTGAAGTCATTCTTAACTGCATTTCTACTACTGTATATTTCACTTGAAGTATGTCGGTAGTAGCCTACTGTAAAAGAAAGACATTGACCCCTGTAATTACTAGAAGGGCCTGCACAAGGTAGTGGGCCTATAAAGTTTTATGCTAAAGAGGACCATGCCTAACATGACTATAAGGCCTATAATGTCAAAACCACATAGAGAAAACTGAATGTGCCACTGTAGGTTGCTCTGCACCAGATGTGGGCATTTCAAATGCATGCCTGGATAGGCGTAATGGTTATCTGAACTGTGAGCTCATTTCATGTATCGCAAAGCAAACGAGCAAACATAAGCCTTGATACTCGCATGTGTCCGAAGATAATTATGCGAGAAACTCTGCACTTGATCTTACGTAGGAACAGATTCAAGAGCCTCTACCTTGGAGAGTCTGTTATACATCATGGTATAATGGTATTGAGCCGGTGGTATGGCGTGAATTAAATTAGAGTTCCAGTTGTGAGTCAGTCCTATTAGCCTTGTCAGTTGAGTTGCTTGTCAGTTGAGTCAAGTTCCTATAGCACAACATTACATTCACCGACTGACTCTCCCTCGCAGGTGCTTTTTAAGTCGCAGCGTCTGGATATCAGATTCTATCCATCCCAAGTCACTAGATCTGCGCATTTGATGGGAGCGGGCAAAATACGGCAAACAGTGCTGGAAATCATTAGTGCCGAACTATAGCAATGGGATGTTTCTTCAAGCTCTACATGTACGTCAAATAGAGAGCAAAACGATGCGAATAAAATGATAGAAGAACACGACGCAATTTTTGAACCATGATTGCTACTAGGTTACGGCGTTCTGTTTCCCACTTCGACGTTTTCCTCACGATTAATGACGTTTTACGTGTTGTTGCAACATTGGGATCTTCTTCTTCTTCTTCTTCTTCTTCATCTTGTCATTCCTCTGAGATGTTAATGTATCACACATTTTTTCATTTATGATTTTCATGAACCCAGCGATTGTGGTTGGATGAAAACTTCCAAGTTCTTCAATAATTATGGTTAACTCTAAGTCATAGTATCTTGCGATGTTATTGGGAGTCAGCACGAACACGAATGTTCAACAATAACGGGAACTGTTCGGGGAACTGTTTAGAACAGTGGTTCTTAACCTTTTCAAGGGAGCTGAACCCCAAGAGAATTCCTTGACCATTCACCGAACCCCTCAAATTTGGACAATAATTTTTCTTTTTTGCTCGACATACTCTGTGGTATAAATATATAAGAAAAGGGTAATAGCTGCTTTTAGCGTACGTCATACGATGCTGCAGAAAATCAACGAAAAATTACATTATCTTATCGGTTTACCTTACTTCACAGAAAGATGCCTGCTGGTGTTAATTGTCGGGAGGTGCACTGGTGCAGTAAGACAAAACTAAGGTTAACAGGATGAACAGTTTAAATTTAATAAGGTTTCCAACAAAATTTATTAAATAAAAGTTGAAAAAATAGCAGATAATTTTTCGCTGAATATATATATATTTCAGAGGACCTCTGCCGAACCCCTGGCACTGGCTCACCGAACCCCAGGGGTTCGGCCGAACACTGGTTAAGAACCACTGGTTTAGAAGAAGTGTTTGCACTTGTGTTTGCACCTGTGTTTGCACTTGTCGACGTAAGTGGATAAGTATATAGGCTAGTCACATCACTAAGTCTTCTTTATTTGCCTCAGCATGCAGCGTCAAATCGCCGAAGAAGGATGAGCGCTCTCTTGATGTTACTTGCCCTCTTTTGTACCTTCTTGCTCTGACGCTGTTCATTGTGCCATATGCTAATGGATGTCAACCGAATTTAAACGAATTATGCAACAACAATGATTTGTGATAAACAAGTACTTAGGGAAGTTGTTTGTTCCACGTCCTTCAAGAATAGACACAATTAACGAACGATTGCTACTATAATGCAAGTCTATGCATAATTATTGAATGCTCAGACATAGACAAAGTCTATAGTTGCACAACAACAGCCTAGCATAAACGTATGACACAAATCAAGTAGTCAAAGTTAGAGGACATGCCGCATTGACCTGTGCAGTGAGCATATTATGTGGCGCTTGTTGAGCCTATTTCTAGACATTCAGTAACGAGACACTAGACACTCAGTAACCCTTAAGCAGGCTAGTATACCCCATCACAAAAGTTGTTTTTGAACCAGCGTACTAGCGATGACCGTCAAAAAGAAAAAGTTAATAAAATTAGAGACAATTTAATTTCATATTCAATTTTATTACTAGCGCTATTTTAACGACCTATTGTTGTACTGTGTTATAAGCTTAATGGGGTCTCTTAGCATTGAGTCTACAAAAAGGTTGTTTTGACGATAATTAAAGCAATTTAGTTGTTTTATTGTCATATTTATTACGAAATCGTCAGCGATTTTATGACTTTATTATTGCCATCATCTAATATCAAATTTAATTTCATATTCAATTTTATAACAAGCGCTAATTTTTGCAACTTATTGTTTTATTATAATGGGGTCTCTTAGCGTTAAGTCTACCAACAGTTGTTTTGACGATAATAAAAGCAATAAATTCAGTTGTTTTATTGTCATAGTTGTTATGAAATTTCCATCGATATTATGAGTTTATTATTGCCATCATCTATTCTCGAATCTGTTTGTGCAGGCATAAAAGATGACAGAGTAGTTCGTGCATGAAAATAATGATCAACTATGAACGAAGGCAAATAAACAAAGACTTAGTGATGTGACTATAGAAATGGTCGACGTGTCTCCAGACTACGTCTCCACTTACGCAGTCAAGTGCAGGTAGTGGGTGGTTCAGTTGGGAATAAATCAAGTTGGAGCATCTTACTTTATGGTGATGTTGATGACAATGAATTTCTCTCGCAGACAATAACAGGTCCTAATTAGGCTACTGATTAAACATGCGCAAAATGGGGGTTGTTTAGCACTTTGAAACTGTCGCCAGTTCCCCTAAATGGTATCAGACGGTTCTAGGTACAGCTTGCGTCTCAATTACCAAGCAGAAAAATTTTAATACAACGAAAAATGAGTTTATATAGCGCCTATATATTTTCGGCCCTGCTCAGTTCAGGGAATTTATCGGGTGAAATCCTTCGCCACCGTATGCCACGATTCAAGCTTACTAAGGTAGTTGAGTAGACCTATAGACTACGGTTGTGTAGGACAAAATTCCCTCTGGACACATCCTCCGACATAATCTTACCCCATTTTGCGTAGGACATAATCACACAAGCTAAAGTCGCCGTTTTGTGCAATTGGAAAAATTTCTGCACTTTATTTGGTAAGCTTTATTACTTTTGTTCAGATTCGGTTCGCTGCGTCAGTCTGCATATATGTATGTATGTATGTATGTATGTATGTATGTATGTATGTATGTATGTATGTATGTATGTATGTATGTATGTATGTATGTATGTATGTATGTATGTATGTATGTATGTATGTGTGTG
>OX243812.1:27634012-27711512 GCA_945859605.1 Lumbricus rubellus | reverse complement strand
CCGGCTCCTGTCAGGCCTATAGTCAGATACGCCAGCGGTCCAACACGTGTCCTACCCAAAGTACATCTAAATACACTTGCGTGTACGTCTAGGTTTGTTTCCTTTCACCGTTCGCGTAATGTTACGTATAGGTCTATCGCGCTATAGTTTAACGTAGCCCAGGTTGTTAAAACTTTCCATGATTGCCACACATTAAGATTAACAACCACCAATAATTAATAACATTTTAACATTATTTTCCTAAACCAGTTGTACAAGAAATACAAAACTTATGGCATGAGTTATTAACCAAACATTATTACTCGTCCTCACATACATGTATATATGAGATTCGAACAAACGTAACTGGTTCACAGCTAACCTCAACTAACTTCAACTAACTGGTCCACAGAATGAGGCTAACCGTCGTTTGCGGTCTGACTGTTATAATGAGACCGGCAGAAAAGACAAGAGGACCAACACGAAAGTCCAGTCCAACCTTTTATCAAATATAAGTCCTCATAACTTATCTAATTCTAATTAGGCCCCTGTCTCTATAGCGGGACTTGTGCCTTCTGGGAAACTATTGTTCCCAATTAATATGTAATATTCTTTTGTCACAATGTGTTTTTTGTCTATGATTAACTGATTCTGTTGATTATTATTGTCTTACAGACTTTGTATTACGGGTATCAATAAATTGATTTGACTTGACTTGACTTGATAGCTCACGAAATGTCAACGCAAACAAACACTGAACCCGGTCTCCCAATACGTCACCAATGATAAAACACTGTTGCTACGTACAGAATGTATTTATATGTAGACTATATATATATATACAATTATACATATAGGCCTATATATATGCAAGTATAGAATGCCTGCTTGGGTCTACATTCAAATAGATATGCTTTATGCATTAAGTTTCTTTTTAAAATTCGCGTAGTCATTACAATGTATGAACTGTTCAAGTCAGTTGAGGCAATTATTTTATCGTAGAAGATTAAGGAATTATAAGGATGCTTTTGTAAGTTTAGGCTGCACTTAAAATTAATTAAAGCGAAAGCTGCATTATATTCAGAAATCAGGACTGTTTTAGTTTCGCCATGGTTCGTTCTTTACATGCTTTTACTCACGAGAACAACATAAGCCTAACTATATTAAACATAATTATGCAGTATGACAATTGTGGAAAAATAACTGGGGGTTCGGACTATGATCCACTTAGAGTTTGGGTGTGAAAACATACTTTTACTATGAGGCCACAAGAAAGAATGGGGGCTGAATCTATTCACCCCTCCCGCAATTCTCACCCGTAAGGCCGAACCTATGACTTTATTCATCCTGCTTGTCTGTCTTCGTCAACCCAGACCTGGCTAAACTTGAGAAGGTCTCTCCAAGATTTAATTCATCCGGGATCCAGGACATGCATGCAGGTGCGCTATCGATTAAAGGTTCACTACTAAAGTGAATTAGATGTGTTGCAGTTGGCCTTGCTATTATAAGAGAGCCTTGTTGCAACAATCTGACGAAGATGCAGAACAGTGCACAACTGGACATGTGTATAACGAGTAAATCATTGAATCTCACTTGGCATGCAACGTCAAACTTGCTGTCACGCTATCTCTAAGAAACAGAGCATCGCGGATATTCATTCGAACGTGCAAATGCTTCGGTGAAAAATAAGCTGGATATCAATAATTCATGTTCAGTGAATCTTTTGCCAAATTCCCCAAGTCCTGCACTTTCCAGTGCCAAGTGGTGCAACGTATCCAGATGGATGGATGGATGGATGGATGGATGGATGGATGGATGGATGGATGTGACGTCTTCATCGATCCAGTTGAGAATTGTTTGTTTACGGTGCCATGGAGCTCTCTCTCTCTCTTCCCCTCCCGCTGCCAACCATGCAGTCGGCAAAAGACGTCACCCTCATATCGCCAGAGACTTCGTGTGGAATTTACATTTCCAACGATTAACACTGTCATTGTGAAATGAAAATGACTATGCATGAAAGGCATTTGATAACGTTGTCCATTCTCTACGTTTTCATGGCTATCCATGCATTGGTCAGCGTGGAAGCGATAGGTGCATCGGTGTTCCAGTGGATCAGGACTCCTTCCTCACCGGACTACACTTCCGAAGAACAACAGTTGACCGGACATGTCCTGACCACGTTCGATAACACGTACATGGTGACGCAGTGCTCCAGACGATGTCTCACGACGGTCAACTGCGTCTCTTACAATTTCCTTCCGGCTCAGAATAGATGCGAAATCAACGATGAATCCCATCTGACCTTTCCACTGGATTTGACCTTCAATGACGCAGCTCAGTATTACCTGCGTGACACCTACACGATCGACAAGGTAAACTATAAGGTGATCAGTAAGTAAGGCAGTCAGTAAATGAATGAGCAAGCAACTGAACCGCCTATAAATCAGTCAGTCAGTGAGAGATAGCCTAATTACTACTGCGAGACAAGCGAAGAAGACTATTTGATTATGGATTCGGATCATTAGGGCGTTTATCAAACACTTTTAAGTTTTAACACATAAATTAAGTTTTCTCTACAGACCTAAAACCAGACTAACAAATAGACAGACAGAGGTCGGAGGGATGAAAAGACAGACAGACAGACAGACAAGCACGGTGAATAAAGTCATTATTGCTGATGGCTACAGGCTGCTATACAAGGTGACAAAATATTAGACATACATGTGTACATGTAATTATAGTCTACATCTACAACAAAAGCAAGAGACAAGAAATCGTCAAAGGTTACATGTATAGTAAGGAAATGAAGCGTCTTATTGTTGATTCTGAAAATAGTCAGAACACACAACTAAGATAATTTTTTATTGTTTAAAGAGAGATAATATTCATCTCCCGATGGTGAATATTCGTCAACGACTGCAGAGTGTAGATGCTTCAGATACTAAGCAATGACCTGAGTTATAATAATTGTGATAATCTGGAGCAGACGGTGGATGAGTGTGGGTCAGTTGTTGTGATGGCATTTCGTTCGTTTCAGCTGGCCCTTGGTCCGTGTGCCGATCATCCATGTCTCAATGGTGGTACTTGTCTGACGTCAAGTCCCTCGAACGGAGTCCTCGCCTTTCACTGTCTCTGCGCCGACGGATGGACCGGAAGTACATGCTCAGACAAAGGTATATGCTCATCGAACATCTCGCTCCTTCCCATCGCTCCGTTCATCCGCTCGAACGGCATACGACCTTCAGCTTCAAGCGCAATTTGTAATAGGACTTAACCTAGAGAAAAGCTGATCTAACAAAGTAGTTAACCTATATTGAACATAATTATTACCTAGTGAACCAAATTTAAATTACCTAGTAAACAAATGACCTAATGAACAAATGACACAGTGAACGATTGACCTGATGAACAAGCGAGTATAATAAATTATGACCTGTATGTATAGATGATCAAGCCAGCAGTTAGAGTGAGACTATCTAACGCGATTTGCTCACTCATCAAAAAATTCCTTCATTCATTCGTTAGTGCGTCTATTTTATATAAACTCGTCCATTCATTCCACTACATATAGATATTTCATTCGATTCAACGTTTTATTTCTGAAGCGAACGTGATCGGTTGGTCAGCGTGGAATGGATGGAGCTCGTGTTCATCGAGTTGTGGAGATGGAGTTCAGCTGAGGACGAGAGATTGCGTTGACGTCATCACACAAGATAAGAGATCGGTGCAGTCATGCTATGGAAGGGATCAGGAGGAGCAGCACTGCTCGCCTCAGGAATGCCCCTGTTAGTATAGCACTATACCATGCAACACCTCCATCACCACTACATCATCACCACTACTTCATCACCACTCCATTATCACCACTCCATCATCACCACTCCATCATCACCAATACATCATCACCATTCCATGATCACCACTCCATCACTGCAGACACAGACAGACACTGAATATAACCTTTAAAGTAACATAGTCTATGGCTGAAGGATAATTTGATTGAAATTAAGCAATAGCAATCTCTATATATATAGCAACGGAACAACAGTAGGATAACTGAATGGCTTAGCAACGAACGTTCCTATAAATTCCAATACATTTGCAAAAAACTCAGACGCAGACAAAAACTCTGACAGACACATAAGCGTAAGCTATACATACTCAGACGTCTTGAACAGACACACAGGCAGTATAGACGGAGCTAGACAGACTGACAGTCGAAGACAGACGAATCGTATTCGTTATCGTAGACTACATAATTTATAAAGCGCTACTCTAAAGAAAGGCCGAGGGCACCAACTTGCTCGCGAGCGATGTGTCGCATCAGAGGCATTGTTCAGAGAGCGATGTCCAGTGTGATAGTCACACACAGACATACAGACATGTAGACAGGCTGACACGGAAGATTCCTTAGCCAGAATGACCCTTTGACTGTTGCTTTTATGTAGATTGGAGTCCGTGGAGTGACTGGAGTGCGTGTATGACGGCAACCGGATGTGGAGATGGAAAAGAGTTCCGTACACGGACGTGTACAAACGGCGGAACAGCCGGAGTCGATCGCCTCTGTCTCGGTCCCATCAACGAAACGACACCATGCAAAGTCGGAGCATGCGATGGTAAGAGATCTATACGGAAGCGTCAAACGGATCATTCGCCTGACATAATAATAACTTTTTCGATTGCTAAATAATAAATATCTGTCACTTCTGTGCAGATAATAGAGAATTACTGGTCTCACTGGTTGTGGAGATCGTTCATCGCCTCTCGAGGTGTCGTCCTTTTTGTTCCATTTGATCGCAATCTGACTTGAGGAGATGCTGATAGAGTTCTTTTAGCCTGAGATCCGTCACAAGCATTTAAAATTATTCTCATTCGCCGGGGTTAAAAGTGTCTGCGACTATCTAGGTAAGCATAGCCTACATGTATTTTGGACAGGCGCCACATAAGAGCCCTGAATTAAATGAATGAATGAATGAATGAATGAATGAATGAACGAACAAACGTACGAATGTCCTGGATATTGCTAACGCTAGTTTGTAATAATAATAATAATAATTATTATTATTGTAAACAAATTTAAAGTCAGTTTGAACCGTCGCGAAATCTATCAGACCAGCAGAAACACAATCTTCCGTCGCGTCCGGAGGTAGGCTTATCATGCAGTCCGCGCAGGCATTTTAAACCTGGGTAGGCTGAGGTATTAGCAGCTAAGGCAGAGTAAATCCACTGCAGATCACAAGTGTCATGCTATCGAATTTTCCGTGTTCCACTAATTCATCTGGTTGCTATACAGTCCATGCATTGACATTTTAAAGAAGTCTCTCTTGCGCATCAAGCAGCAAACGGTGGCAGTATATTGCCAAGACAACTGCAATGGTATAGTATTATAGCCTACTGAAAGGTGTCGACCAGGAAAGGCTACTAAGGTACGGTAGTGTAAATCCACGGCTTTGATTTAGAGGTAACATATATTCAGTGTTGTACAGTAACGAAGTAAAAGTAACGCGTTACTGTACTTAAGTAAAAGTTTTAACAATATGTATTTGCCAAACCGGATGTGAAGCTATCGAGTGTTTCCTTCACAGACAACAAACAATCGCACGAATTGGACGTAGGCTATTATAGTCGAGAATTTGAATTATTGGAATTAGGAGCATAAATAGGTTTTTCGTCCAGTGCTCTTGGGAGGGGCGGATGGTCGAATGGCAACAAGCTAACGCGATGATCGGATCCGTATAGGGTTGACTCAGCCCTCAGAAGGGAATGACAGGTGCACGAGCAGAAGGACATGTAGGCTAGCACCTTGTAGGCTGCCATACAGTTAAATCCCACTCTTGTTCAACTTATTATCATCTCATAGGCTACTAGGCCTATATGAGATTACTGCGTAATATTGTCAGTTTGAATTAATAAACGAAATCTTTATAATTATATCAATTTTGGCCTAACTTAACTTTATGGTGCAACATTTTGAAATATATTATCCACCCTGCATACGTTGTTCTGATTCAGCGCCTGTCCGTCTTCAGGAAGGGTCGACTTATGGAGAAGGACGAGTTGACGTCTACGATGACGTCACTTCGACGTGGCTTTCGATCTGCGCAGACGATGGTTGGACGAAAGAGGATGCAGATGTCGTCTGCTTTCAACTCGGACATCGCTCGGGAGCCAAACAGGGTCAGTTGACTTCCCTTATTTGTTTCGTCTTCTTTTCATTTTTTTCTAAAAGGCATTGTTAATAGGCTAAATTTGTTATTGATGACACTGCATAAGCATAGGCCTATATCCTACGTTTTATCAATGAATAGGCCTAAAAGCTTTTATATAAAAACATAGCTGGAATTTATCTACAGAAAGCGATAGGCCTAGGCCTAATTATGATATAATTTATTGGATTTCGACGGGAACAATAGCTGTGGATTAGGCCTATTATAATTTCATTTCGAAGCAATCATAAATTGAATGTCACGTCGGTTCTACATTGTCACTTTTCATTCTTCGTTACGAAGTGTCAACGCCGTTGTTCTGCTGCCTCTCCTCCCTACCCTCAGGCCCGGCCTTAGGGCAAGGCGAGCGAGGCAACCGCCTTGGGCCCCGCGCTTCCAGGGGTCCTGCGCTGCTGGCTATAATAATTTTTTTCTTTGTCGATATTGACAATGGCTACCTCGTATAACAACTATTCTTGCAGTCAAGTTGCCACGCGAATGTGACATGGTGATTTTGAAAGAACGAAGCTTCGCTAAACTTAAGGCGCGTCACAGCTAGCCTGCTTTTTAGCGTAGGCCTGCATGTAAAATTCTCTAATGAAAACACTCATTAGGGCCTAGCTATCTTTTACATGTTGGAAACTTAAAATTTTCTTGGCCCGAATTTGAATGTACATAACTTCGGACTCTGTTCGTAGAATTGGATACAATTTTCAGGCAACATTGATAATTAATTTATCCCTCTTAGGCTACATTCTCTGAAATTTTATAGAGTTTCATTTTATTGACAAGTATATCGCCAAAACAAAAATGGTATCAGTTCAATTGGAACACCGTGTAGTTGCTTAAGATGGGATATAATATTATGTCCCATTGAAAAATTACTAATAATTATTATTAGTAATTGTTTTCAATGACAATAATATCGCATTCTCGGAAACTAGCTAATCTTTTACATGCATGCCTCATTTGAAAGTATCCTGTATATGTCACATCAATGTGGTTTGTTTTGAAATAGTGCTCTTAGCTCTAAAATTTTTTAGGAAACAACGTTAAGTGTCGCATCTTAGTTGACTCTCCCCACCATTACCGTATTGACAGGAAATCAACTGCGTAAATTTATGCTTGAGAACTCGCTGCTGCCTTGCGCCCCGCAAGCCCTAGGGCCGGGCCTGCCTACCCTTCTTCTTCCTCTTCTTCTTCTTCCTCTTCCTATTCTTCTTCTTCTTCTTCTTCTTCCTCTTCCTATTCTTCCTCTTCCTCTTCTTCTTCTTCTTCTTCTTCTTCTTCTTCTTCTTCTTCTTCTTCTTCTTCTTCTTCTTCTTCTTCTTTGTGTAACATCTTTTCGTTAGTCTGATGATTGGTTACTCTACTTCATCACAATTATTTTAATCTGAACCTATGAAATTATGTCTGACTTGTAAATTCTGTTCAGTGGACAAGTACTCGATACAAAATGGCGTCGCAGCAGCTCAATACGTCATCATCGGGTTTTCGTGTACCGGAAGTGAAAGCAGACTTGCTTCCTGTCGTCTTCAGACCTGGCATGGAACCAGCTGTCCTTCTGGACAATACGCAGGAGTCCAGTGCATAGGTGAACGATTCTTGCAATTGCCACGGGCTTCTGAAGTGTATCTATAATGTATTCGGACACTTACTAGCCTATATCGCCTTTTATGTACCTCACAACAGTGCTGTCTTCACCAGTTTATGTAATTTCATTATAGACGTTTTGCAGACGACTGTCGTCATTTCCGGTATCCCTATGAGTCATACCATATGGGATTCGACCAGAAGTCAAATAAAATGCTGCAATCGTCGTATACTGCGTTTACTAAGTTCCTATAGGCCTATACAGCTACATGTAGTCCCATATGCATGAAAATACAACGATAGGCTTGGGCCAATACGATTGATGCATTACATTGTATTGTATTGTATTGTATTGTATTGTATGCATGACATCTTGGTTTTGTCAGTTGACGGACGATGGAGCACATGGAGCGAATGGAGCAGCTGTTCAGTCACGTGTGCATCTGGAACGAGCACAAGGACCCGCCAGTGCAACTCACCACCTTCCCTCAGAGGTGGAAAAGACTGTGTCGCAAATGGTACAGAGTCACGACCATGCACTCAACCGCCTTGTCCAGGTAAGAGATCTCACCTTGTGACATCTACAACAACTTTCCTCCATTGCACAGATAACAACCTCAACCCATTGTATACCAAACTATACTGTGTGCACTGTGCACTGTGTGCAGGTATGGTCAGTTACAAGCGTTTCTGCATTAGGTACCTTAAAAACGCTATTATAAAGTATCTTGATACTTATGCATACATGTTACATGTAAACTTCTGCTGCTGCTGCTGCTGCTGCTGCTACTACTACTACTACTACTACTACTACTACTACTACTACTACTACTACTACTACTACTACTACTACTACTACTACTACTACTACTACTACTACTACTACTACTACTACTACTACTACTACTACTACTACTACTATTACTACTACTACCACTACCACTACCACTACCACTACTACTACTACTACTACTACTACTACTACTACTACTACTACAACTGCCAGTAGCCTGCTTCATGCAGCAGCAACAGCTACTACTGCTACTGCTTCTACTATAGCCTACTATAGCCTACTATTCCTGTGTATCAGGCGCAGAAGCCATGAGATAAACAGGTATTGGTTCTAGATACATTTTCCTATGATTGATGGAATACTACTTCATCATCATCATGTCATGTTATGCGCTTCGAGCTTTACGTTGTATTCGTGCAGAACTAGATTTGCGCTTTGTCGGCGGAGTACCACCAGCTTCAATTACTCATAATGATGATAGACAACCATGCACTTGTAAAACTCAATCGTCGAAAAACATAGGTTAATGGCGCGGATCTAGACGTACAGAACCCTTGAAAGAAGATTAAACGATTACGTATTTTGTTGAATCAACGAAATCATTCGGATTAGAACCGGCTTTATAGCGGACGAAACAACGGAAATCAGGGCAATGATGTTGATTGATTGAGACATATCACAGACGAATTGACTACTCTTGAGCTGGAGCAATTGGTTCTAATATGCTCAGATGATGATATCAACAAGACTATTACATTCGTTAATATCCATTGAATGTGAAAATATGTTTATTTGCACAAAGAACTGGAATTTTTGGATGAGCAACAGTTTAAAGTTGTCGTCGTGGCCGGATGAGGCTGGACATGTATAAGCTTACCAACACAGAGAACTTTTCTATGACGTAGGCTACGTGGCGAGATTATAGACAATATTATTTGCTGACAACAAGTAACCGAATCTGGTGATCTGGCCCTTTGCTTGTTTTCTAGCCTTCGACCCATTCACGGGTTGACCTGACCCACTCCAGGCCTGATCAGTGTAGGTATTATGCCCAGTCATGAGCCGCACAATGTATCGACAGACATTCAATCGTTTTGTTTTTGACACGCAAAACCAATAGAAGTTGCGTACGTGCAATCCGTCGCAATCGTCAATCGAAAACTTCAAACGAATACCGACTCCTCATTAATTCATTAATTGCCTTAGCAATTAACTAAACTTCTCGATTACACAAACTGGCTTAACGATTAATCGCTACAGTAACCGGATTCGTATTGGTCTTCGGGCCTACTCGTAATTTTCAGTGTGTGATCTGCTTCCTAGATTTAAGCAAAGTAGCCTGTAGACCTATAGGCCTATACCGTATTTAGTAGCAAAGTCTCGATTTACCAGTGAAGGAATCGATTTAGAATTATATTCTAGTATTGTACCGTTTAGAATTATATTCTAATATTGTACCGTTTAGACTTTAGAATTATAATTATTCTAATATTGTACCGTAATTTTTTTTTCGATTGAATGTTTCCTGTTAGCATAGGCTACTCAGTCCATTTTCAAACACGAATTTATTAGTTGAATAACTACAAATTATAGTCAGACTACAGGCCCGGCCCTAGGGTTTGCGGGGCCCAAGGCAGCAGCGGGTCCTAAAGCTTAAATTTATGCAGTCAATGCGGCGCTGGTGGGGGGAGAGAGCACTATTTTAAAACAAACACAATTTGATGTGGCCTATACATATTTGATTTTCAAATGATGCATGTTAGGTCTAAGTATTGGCTTTTGACAAATTTCTTTGCGCCAAAGCACTAATTATGCTAATTATTCACAAAGTGAAACGGATAAATTTAGGCTACATTTAGGCACCTTTCAGAAAATATCCATGTTCTAAATTTCCTGTTTTGCATTTTCTAAGCTGTCGTTAAAATTGTCACCACTATCATTGTGTTTTGCTATCTCCAGCAAAAATTATGTTCATTTGGAAATTTGAAGCAAAATGAGTTAGGCCCTAATTAATTTTTTTCTGGAGAGAATTTTTGCATGTAGGCCAACGCTAAAAAGGCAGGTTAGCTGTGATTCGCCTTAAGGTTTAGCGAAGTTTCGTTCTTTCAAAATCACCATGTCACATTCGCGTTGCAAATTGACTGCAAGAACAGTTGTTTCATACGACCTAACTATGGTTGTCAATATCGAAAAAGAAAAAATTATAGCCAGCAGCGCGGGGCCCCTGGAAGCGCGGGGCCCAAGGCAGTTGCCTCGCTCGCCTTGCCCTAAGGCCGGGCCTGTCAGACTAGGAGATTAAAGGAGGTCCTATTCATGAATGGATTGCATGCGCCGTACATGTGACCAGCAACCCGCTCAAAACTAGTAGACCTCATACGTGTTGTAAGTTATACCATATTTAGGCCTACCAGTCGCAGTTTTACTTCGACTACACAGTTAATCGGACTGATTCGATTCGCAATTCAATCCATCATCGATCTGAAATCGATTAACCGATTGATTGATATTTCAATTGATCGATCGCAAGTATACAAAGTACGCGTCAACTTTGCTTGAAATCCAATTTTTTCGTCCATAGTTCAGATATCGCGTTTCTCATCATCGCAAAACTCTGTTAACTGAATACGAGAAGCAACGATTAACGTCACTGATATATGAATAGCAATAGATTTCGTGACCATGCATTCTTAAATCGTCGCCTGAGAACTCTGGAAAGTTATAGGCCTAGCGGGTCATCGTAACCAATTGATGTTGTAGGCCGATTTTGCAGGCCCTAAATCTTGCTTTGAAATTGACCTTTGTTGAAACCTTCAACCCTTAAAATTTAATATGCAGTAAATATCCACAGCAGACCTTTCTAGTAAATCTTAGTTACTCGTAAACATGTTCTATCCAGTTTTTAGTGAGTGGTGTCTTATTCGCTTTTGAAAGTTGATAGTCCTATGAGCACCGTTTGACCTCATTTTCCAGGTAGCCTATATAACTTACCTAGATCATAAACATATTATGTTCGTTGATCGGGACTATTAAATCAGTATGATAGCCTACTGGTAGGCCTATATTTTGTATATAGGCCTACTGAGATTACAAAAGCAATTGAGCTGTTGATCCATGCTGTAAAATGCCTAATTTATGGCACTAACCTATATAGCCTATAGGCAGGCCTGCAGTGTAATACAATCCGTTAAAGACTTCTGAACCCTTTAGACCTGTTCAATCTATATCCCAGAATTAAGTCATATAGGCTTAGGTCTGGTCTATTAAATATTTGATTTGTCACGTGAACATCACGAGCCGACACATGCACTTACATGTACCTGCCTTTATTACTTTGGCGTATTTACTCAAACAGATTGAGACGAAAAGACATTTAAAAATTAAGATTTATTTGATAAGCTTATCCCTCCATCTACATGTACATTATAGCCTAGGCTATAGCTATAGCGCTACAATATTCAGAAAAGCCCGTAGATGGGTTCTATAATGCTGGCCCCATGCGACGCTAAGGCAAACAAGTGGACGGAAGTAGTCGATGTGATGCGACCGGTAACAAAAAGAGTTAAGCCATGATAGAAGTTGATCAACAATGTATAAAAACGACACTCTGTAAAGGCTGCACGCGCGTTCAAGTCGCCCAATAATGTAATGTCAATTATAGATCTACTCAATAAATCAACACGAAATACGCCGTCATTAACATCAGTAGGCCCACCTGTAATAAATCTACGACCTAAATGTTTTGATACGTTGCGTATGAATATTACTGTGCGTCTATAGAAGTCAGTGCACATTCCGACAGAAGTCGTTTAGACTACCACGGGTCATTTGGGTCAGTTAAACCACCAGTTATTTAGACCACCATGGGTCAATCGGGTCATTTAAATCACCAGTCATTTACATCTGTCACTTTTTGTTTCACCCGTAAATTATTTTGTCGTTCTTTGTAATTGGAAGAGAGTAGGCCCCTACGGTAGTGTCCTTCTTTGACATTCTCTCTACTCATGCATCCTTCACGGTCTTCTCACCTCCACTTTTCCGTCTTTTCTTTTCCCCATTTCACGTTACTCCCCAAACCGTTCTTCGCCTCCATCACCAATCTCCTCCTTCTTGTTCCTGTTCCTGTTCCTCTTGCTGTTTCTTTTTGTTGTTCCTCTTCTTCTTGTTCCTCTTCGCCTTGTTATTCTTCTTGTTCTTCTTGGTCTTGTTTCTTTTTCTTCTTCTTCTTCTTCTGGTTTTTTTCTCCTCTTCTTCTTCTTCTTCTTCTTCTTCTTCTTCTTCTTCTTGTTTTCTTCTTATTATTATTCTTCTTCTTTTTCTTTTTCCTTGTCCTCCTCCTCCTCTTTCTTCCTATTCTTCTCTTTCTCCTCCTTCACATTCTCGTCTTCGGCGTCCTCCTCCTCCTCCTCCTCCTCCTCCTCCTCCTCCTCCTTGTCATCCACCTCTCCCTTCTCCTTCTCCTTCTCCTTTTATAGTTTCTCAACTATTGTTTTGTTATAAAAGATGTTTACCGGCTGCTGTGTCAATTGGTCCGTGTACCACACGAACCCTGCAATCGAACTGCAGACTGCATAATAATACTAATAATAATAATAATAATAATAATAATAATAATAATAATAATAATAATAATAATAATAATAATATTAATAATAATAATATTATTATTAATAATGTAACGGCCTGCCCCCACCTCGAAAGAAGACCACGTGACCGGGGGTCCCACCCTTGGTATTGCTCTTCAGCCTCCCAAGTGGTAGGGGCCCGCCCTAGGATTTCAATCGAGGCGCCGCACTGTTGAAGGGGTTCTCTGCTGTCAGGTGAGACTACCGGTTCAACTAAGTAGGTAAGATCTACGGGATCCATTGATTTCCCTCTGGTAAAGTCGTAGTTTAGGGTTGGGTCTTTCACCTCAGGACGGGGATGTCTCCCATCGGTACCAGGAATGGCTTCGGTCGAGTGGCGACATATGTCTGCGGTTCCCGGTCTGGGAACGACGGCTTCCTCTAATTGAAGACCGTCTGGGTTCGAATCCCCTTCAACAGATTGTGTAAATCCCCAATCCTTAGATGTGGTCAACCCTTCCCTTCTCTTTTCCCTCATTACCTCACCTTCTTCTCGGGAAAGACTACCCCGGTGGTGTTGCTCTTGTAAGTGGCTTATCTCTTGACTAAGGCTCTTGAATTGGGAATCTTGTCGTTCCATAAACATCCCCAGGGTTTCTGACACAGTTAGTAAAAGTTCCCCAACTTGTTTACCCTTTGCTTCTAATTCGTCAAGACGGTCAGGGGTTCCTCCCTTCTCCCCTTCAGTTATGCATTCCTCTAATTCCTCATCAGAGTGATCCTCAGACCTTATAGAAGTTTCCATGATTCAATGATTTATTAACGTTTGATTTGATATATTTTAATTAAACAATTCAACTGAGTATAATGTACAAGCGTTGCTGACAATTAACATCTGTGATCGGGCCTAGATATTGTTCTTCAATAACTATGCAATATGTCTTCAAAGTCAGCAGAATCTCCGTAAATAATCAACAGGCGTGCACAACCTTAATTCTAGTAATCGTGTTTTATAATTAACAGTCAGGTATAATGAATCACAATTCAGACGGTAGCTTTCAACCGTTATTCAATATCGACTTAAGTTTCAATTCTTATTATCAGTGAACATTAATTTCTAATTAATTAACTACACTTGGTTTCGGATTCTGTTATGGAGCAATTAGATTAGTTAATACTTCCCTGGTAATTTCCGTGCAATTTGGCCAACACTCGCATTCAAATATGAAAAGAAGATCGGAAGATTTCTTGTCCGAATATTGGAATATATGACAATAAAGATTCACACAGAATCAGCTGCAAACTGTGCCAAAACCAGTCGCTTAGTCAACGGTATATTCTTATTCATGAAATCAGGCAATCAGCCACACATTCAGTATTTTTGGACCCAACATACACGGCATTTCTGATCTTCCCGAGCCGAGCTCTCACTCCGATGAAAACTTCCAGTCGACTGCGCATTTCGGCGTTGGAAGCGGTCACGTGATCTGGATCAACCAATCAGCGACTTACACGTCGGCCGAATCTAAAAATAGAGTGTCGCATTGCGACACTCTCTGTTGCAGCGAAGTACTGCACCGAAGGTCAGATCTAAAAGCGGCTAAAACCGAAGGCCGGTCGCAAATTTAGCAAGGCCGCAAATTAATAAGTGAGTACGCCGAGCGGCCTAAAAGGAGGTTAAATTGTAGCGGCCTCAAAGGACGTTACACACCCCCCCACTTAATCCAATTTTCCACCTTAATGGAAAATTTCCAGAACAGGGTCCGAAACCAAACAATATAAACAAGCAATCTTAACTGATTCACTACGGTACTACGTAAGAACAAGATCCTCAATTGATGCACATTGTACCGACAGCCCCGGTACGCTTAGGTGAAAAAGGGTTCATGCCCAAAATAAATCAAGTTTAGTACCGACAACCCCGGTACGCTTAGGTGAAAAAGGGTTCATGCCCCTAAAAGAATTACCAAGTCTAAACTTATAACCCTCACGAATCTGACATCAGCAATTTAAGGTTATCACAAAGAATCTCTGTGCTGAAACAAATTTACAGTTAACACAAATTATAATCATCATTCCTAATCCATCAATTGCACGGAGCCTCTTACTAGGATACTTAAATGTCTTCCAAACACAATATTCCCCGCTCCGGCACCAATCCTTACTAAACTATTATACTAACAAATCAGCATGTTACAATTCAATTTAACAGGTTACCAATACTATGAATCAAATGCACATTACACAATAAAAGAAGACTATATCTTTAAATTCTATCCTCACCGGTAACCAAAGAGATTTCTGGGAAAACTCTGTTCCTTAGTTCAACATACAACCGCTATCAGCGATGGGCAGTCAATACTCCATTACTCACGTTACACGTTACACTAGGGCTGAACTATTAAGCAAAGGCTTTACTGCTTAGTGAAGCATACCCAAGCCACACTAGGACGGATTTCTCCTTGACCTATGTAATAGTCTGTCGACGTCTACCTTACAAGACGGGGCATAACAGAGCAGACCTTCCGGAACTAGCAAACAAAGGATTTACTATTCAGGGAAACATACCCAAGAAGCTAGTACGGATTTCTCCCTGACTTATGCAATAGACTTTCTACGTCCACCTTACAGGACGGAATATAATAGAATAGACCCGTAACGCTGTCTGGACAATTACCACCCACTATTCTACATCCGAACCCTGTCTTCACTAACCGTATAGAATTCAAAATAGCAAATAATCTAATCAGGGATTATTCAATTAATCATGGTTATGCAATCACATCTTTTATACTACAAACAAGCACAACATTCTTGCCCTTCTTCGTGGCAACAAAGAAAACAATGCAAGTAAACGACAAGTAAACAATCTTAATCTACCCCCATGATCTAACCTAGATTAAGTCTAGAAACAAAACGTTACATGTATTTGTTTTCATCCAAAGGAACTAAAACCAGGCTTCTCGCCAAAGCCTAAACCGATCGCCATTACGCGATATTATCTTACACTACATACATGTAACGTTACCTATATCTTACGGGGCGAACAATGTTCCTGCGAGGTCTCGCAACAGACATTAATTCTTCAGCTTCGGGATTATTCAATCCATTCAGGGTCTCCAAATCTAAAGGACCTAAGGGAAACCTAGCGGGCTTCACTCTCATATCATACCGGAAATTTCTGTTAGTGACATGGCGCTGCATAAATCTTCTAGCAATTTCAAAGCTATTTTGCACATTCTGAATTTGATTCACAACAAAATCATCGGTACTAGACAAAGCATTTGCAACTTGAACATCTCCTAAAACTAAATCGATCGGCCTGCACAGCTCTCTTGACAGGAACAGCCGGTTAGGAGTGAAACCGGTGCTTTCACTTTCATTTGCTCGATAGGCGGCGAGGACGTAGGGAAGATGCACATCTTCCGAAGAGAAGTTGGCAAGAACAGACGGAAGATGTACACCAACGGAGGGAGGGTTTGCGAAGCCGGGAGAAGGATGCACATCCTCGTTAGAAGGATTCCGGGCTACCACCTGTAGAGGGAGTAGATTCGACGAGTCGGAAGTTTCCTTCAGGCGTGGAGTTCCGGTTCCTGCACCTTCCGGCTGGCTGGTCCAAAACTCCTCCGAAGTTTTCGAATTCGCTTGCACGACACGGATTCCTTTCTTTCTTTCATGGTCACGAGAAGCTACTATTCTGCGACACAGTTTTACACGTGGTTTGCAGTGAACGTCGAATCTGTGACTTCCTGCCAGGATCCAGTTGCGACCGACATGCCAAAGTACATTTTCGTCCTTCATCCACGAAAGTCCAAGGATCAGTTCAGATACCTGTTCTGTGACTAAACAGGGAATCCTGAATTCGTGGCCGTCGATTTGCAGTTTCAGTATTGTCTCTCCCACAACGCGAATAGCAGACCCGTTAGCAGCTAACAAGGACTGTTCAGAATTCTGCACATCTTTAGGATCTACTAGCGAAGCAGGACATAATGTCATTTCGCAGCCAGAGTCAAGCAAGGCTAGAAGAGATCTGCCATTCAGTTTCACAGAGAGGTAGGCATCATTTCTACCTTGGACGTGTCTGACATTACCTTCTCGATTCCCGGTGGTTTCTTCGAATTCTTCATCGGCTGGCGACCTCTGTGGACGTGCTGGACAACCGCGAGCCAAATGTCCCGGTTGATTGCATTCATAGCAGCGACGATTGTCCCGTTTCACCCGTGGAAAGTTATTGTCTCTATTTCGGTTCCACTGTTGATTGTTGGTTCCTGTTCCCCAGGGTGGTGACGAACGTTGCGGCTGCCATTGCCGAAACTGACCCTCAGTTGAAGTAGCACTCAACTGGTTCTGGAACATTTCTTTCATCTGTCGGGTCAGCGTCTCTTGCAGCTGGTTGAATCTTTCGTCGAGGGTTGTTTCTACTTCTCTCACCGTTTTGATGCGACCCGGTCGACGGTCGTGGAACCCGGTGGTGTCTTCATCAGCGCGGCGGTAGCCTTCCAACCGGAGAGCGATTTTGTAGGCGCTATCTAACGTGGTTGGTTCCCGCTCTCTTACCTTAAGAGCTAGGTCCTTGTCTGACAGAGCGTCAAGAAAAGCTCGAATAGCGATTGTCTCACTATGCGCGGACGACGGTCCTGGGAAAGCTAAAATCATAAGCTTCCGGATGTCTTGTACCAGCTGGCCGAGATCCTCACCCAATTTCTGACGACGAGTATTCAGTTTGGTTTGGTACAAGGCTGCCTGGTCTGAGCTTCCGTATCGTAGTCGAAGACGGTCGACTAGATCGGTGCAGGTGGTGATGGCTTCCGAGTCGAATTCATGCAGAAGTTGGTCTACCGGTTCTACTAGCGCACACGTCAGTTGGGCCAGTTTCTCCTCTTCAATCCAACGGTTACTTTTCGAGCATACTTCGAACTTCTTAAGGAACACTTCTACCGAGGTCTTACCGTTTTATCGGTCCAGCTTCATTTGCGATGGCATTCTTCTATCTGGAAAGTTTGAATGTTCAGTTAGTAGTTTTCCAGCAGGTTCTTTCCTTTCACGAGCAGTTGGTTCAGATCGAGACGGTTCGGCAGTGTCCTTTTTCGGCGACAACTCTCGAGCGCAAGAGCTGCCGACTGTGGGCGGTTTTTCAGAAGCAACACCGCTCCCGAGTATGAACGGGTTAGGCAGTTCATCTTGGAGACCACCCGCGACAATCGGTTTCATTGTTGGCCACTGCATTAATTGTTTCGCCAGGGCAACCCGTTCATCGTACGAGGCTGAACCGTAGTAGGGTACGAAGATGGGCTGTACTGTCTCACGAGGTAAGTATTCGTAGCTCTGGGTAACCTGAGTTTTTAGCGACGAAGACATCGTTGACATTATCGGCCGACTCGAAGATGTCGTCAGGATGGGCATACGAGGAATCGAAGCAGAAGCGAACGCGATCTTTTCTGATTCAGGTTTCATTTCACGTACCTGGACGTCGTGCACACCGACAGTCTTCGAAGAGATGATTCGTGGAGGAATTTCAGTGGATCGTCGAAGATTTTCAGCTTCAGTGTTCATGAATTGGTACGACGAGTATGGGAAGGTGGCAGCCCGTGGAGTTGCGGTTGAGATGGGACGACGAGGATGTGCATCTCGTGGACCCCAGTCGTACTCTCGTGTGAACGACAAATCCCCATTTGATTTATCTACAACTAACATTCCAGAGTTAGTACATGTTTTCAAACAGTCTTGCCCTATAGCTATCGCATTTGGGTCGAGCACAAATCGATGTAAAGGTCGCATATCAGTTACTTCTGAGTCTTCACTATTGCATTTCAATTGTTCGGTTATATCTCTATTTAACCGGTTTTGTTTCTTGCGCATATACGACTCATAGTCAGAACTTCCATAAATCGTATTTAAATCTCTATGATAGACAGTTTCATTCCTAACAATTTCGGGTTCTTTTCTGGCCCTTGTATCTTGACTAAGTTGGACCTGAGCGTCAGCTGTATTTGAACCTAGTTCCCAAACCTCACTTAGTCTAGGACCAAATGTACCTGAGCTTACTTTTACCTTACTTAATCTGGTGTCAATTGTATCTGCACTAGATTGGATTTGAACCTCTGTATCTGACCTTAATTTCAAAACCCCACTTCTGGTACCAAGTGTAACGGCCTGCCCCCACCTCGAAAGAAGACCACGTGACCGGGGGTCCCACCCTTGGTATTGCTCTTCAGCCTCCCAAGTGGTAGGGGCCCGCCCTAGGATTTCAATCGAGGCGCCGCACTGTTGAAGGGGTTCTCTGCTGTCAGGTGAGACTACCGGTTCAACTAAGTAGGTAAGATCTACGGGATCCATTGATTTCCCTCTGGTAAAGTCGTAGTTTAGGGTTGGGTCTTTCACCTCAGGACGGGGATGTCTCCCATCGGTACCAGGAATGGCTTCGGTCGAGTGGCGACATATGTCTGCGGTTCCCGGTCTGGGAACGACGGCTTCCTCTAATTGAAGACCGTCTGGGTTCGAATCCCCTTCAACAGATTGTGTAAATCCCCAATCCTTAGATGTGGTCAACCCTTCCCTTCTCTTTTCCCTCATTACCTCACCTTCTTCTCGGGAAAGACTACCCCGGTGGTGTTGCTCTTGTAAGTGGCTTATCTCTTGACTAAGGCTCTTGAATTGGGAATCTTGTCGTTCCATAAACATCCCCAGGGTTTCTGACACAGTTAGTAAAAGTTCCCCAACTTGTTTACCCTTTGCTTCTAATTCGTCAAGACGGTCAGGGGTTCCTCCCTTCTCCCCTTCAGTTATGCATTCCTCTAATTCCTCATCAGAGTGATCCTCAGACCTTATAGAAGTTTCCATGATTCAATGATTTATTAACGTTTGATTTGATATATTTTAATTAAACAATTCAACTGAGTATAATGTACAAGCGTTGCTGACAATTAACATCTGTGATCGGGCCTAGATATTGTTCTTCAATAACTATGCAATATGTCTTCAAAGTCAGCAGAATCTCCGTAAATAATCAACAGGCGTGCACAACCTTAATTCTAGTAATCGTGTTTTATAATTAACAGTCAGGTATAATGAATCACAATTCAGACGGTAGCTTTCAACCGTTATTCAATATCGACTTAAGTTTCAATTCTTATTATCAGTGAACATTAATTTCTAATTAATTAACTACACTTGGTTTCGGATTCTGTTATGGAGCAATTAGATTAGTTAATACTTCCCTGGTAATTTCCGTGCAATTTGGCCAACACTCGCATTCAAATATGAAAAGAAGATCGGAAGATTTCTTGTCCGAATATTGGAATATATGACAATAAAGATTCACACAGAATCAGCTGCAAACTGTGCCAAAACCAGTCGCTTAGTCAACGGTATATTCTTATTCATGAAATCAGGCAATCAGCCACACATTCAGTATTTTTGGACCCAACATACACGGCATTTCTGATCTTCCCGAGCCGAGCTCTCACTCCGATGAAAACTTCCAGTCGACTGCGCATTTCGGCGTTGGAAGCGGTCACGTGATCTGGATCAACCAATCAGCGACTTACACGTCGGCCGAATCTAAAAATAGAGTGTCGCATTGCGACACTCTCTGTTGCAGCGAAGTACTGCACCGAAGGTCAGATCTAAAAGCGGCTAAAACCGAAGGCCGGTCGCAAATTTAGCAAGGCCGCAAATTAATAAGTGAGTACGCCGAGCGGCCTAAAAGGAGGTTAAATTGTAGCGGCCTCAAAGGACGTTACAATAATAATAATAATATCTCCGTTCTTCTGTAGTTTATTACTGTTATTTCTCTTACTGTATTTCTCTCTATGCGTTATTCTATGTGTCCGGTTGTAATCTGTGTATGTTACCTCTTGTATACGATTATTATAGTTAGAACTATTGACTGCGCATTATGACGACATCTCCAATAGCCTACATTTCAGCCTTCCACCGTTTCTACCATATGATATCTCTGTTGAGCATCTGGGTGAATGGTCACTTCAGTCCCTTCTCTCTCCACAGCAGATTCCTCATTACGTCATAGATGACGTCCCCTTGATTCGACCACGACCATGTCTTCCAAGGGTGAATCCAGATTCATGATTTTCCTCCTTTTTTTTATTCCATTCTTGTTTCTTCCCAGTCATGTCCTCATTGGTGAGCTTTCTTTCCAGCGCTCCGTCTCTTCTTTGGTGGTTCCAATTTCCGTTCCCTGCAAAGTGTGCGGTTTAAAATAGAGAATCTGAATTATCCATTTTATTACTTTATTTCGTTATAGTAGGCTAGTCATCAAATAATCATGATAATGTACAACAACAGAGAGTCAGAGACTCCCACGTACGACTCAAGCCATGCCCCATCTTGTAATTTGCAGTGGATGCCTACTGGGACATTTGGCAAGATTGGGATCAATGCTCCAAGTCTTGCGGTAACGGAACCCAGAGTAGGACACGTGATTGCGTTCTTGGAAAGTATGGCGGACACAACTGTACCGGACAAAATCTGGAAAGTCAGAGCTGTAACACTCAACCATGTCCAGGTATCTACTCCGCTGTAATTTCTAAACACAAAAAGACCCATTCGTAACACTCAACGAAAGGACCAGACATAATATTTGCTCTCTCCGATAAATGGTTAAGCTCCTTGGTCCCATGCAATAGGCCTATATTTTCAGATTTGACGCGACGCTGAACTCATATTTCATGACCGGAGTGCATATGATATAGCTTGTCCCTTAGGCTTCTGCTGCGCAAAGATTCTTTTGGCCGAATTAAAACCATTTGTATACTATACATGTAACTATCTGCAACTTGAGCTGCACCTTTTGATTTTCACATGACATTGTGCCTGTTCCCCGGATTTGCGGGTATAGGCTAATTATATATGGCTAATTGTACCTACCCTACAGAAGTCCATAGATTAGGTTAGCAATTAGCCTAAGCCAATCTTATTGACCTACCTTACAATACCCATCGTACTTATTTATTGTTACTTATTTACTTTGTATCAATAATCTTAACATAGACTGGCGTGCTCTGTGTGATGGATATCGAAACTCTTGTATATAGGCTATGATCCACTTTTCCTTGACCCTAAACACTGACTGGTCATCATATACTGTGTAGTGGACGGCGTATATAGCGATTGGTCACCGTGGTCATCGTGTAGCGTCACATGCGCAACTGGGTCTCAGCACCGCAACCGGACATGTCAGCCGCCTCTCTTCGGAGGCAATGAGTGCATCGGCAACGCAAATCAAACGCAGACCTGTTTTGACAGAAACTGTCCAGGTAAATCAGCAGATCCGGCTTCTCGAGGAGGAGTGACCAGAGAACTGCAATCTCTCGAGACATTATCTGATACTCTGTGTGGCATGACTTCCGGTGTGGTGTTCGACACGTGTTGTGACGTCGTTGTGTATTCTCTTCACTCTTCGATACTATCGTGTGTGTCCGCTCACAGTCACAAACTATCTGCTGTCAAGGCATATAGATCCCCGGCCATCCGAGGTCAATTTCGCGTCACATCTTTGTGTCATCATACCATCAATTAGACCTACATTGTCTGGTGGACCAATTATAAGCCTAGAAAGCCAAGAGCCGGGAAACAGAAGTAGAGCAGTTGCAGGAGACCTGTGCGATGCAAGCCAACTCTTCCAACTCCTTTCGATTGCCCTTCTGATAGGAAACTATTCCATGTCTGTTTTGGGTAACTCTGATTCGAACAATAATAATAGGACAGCGCGATCGAGTGAGTACATGTGAGTGCGTCAACTTCCTGTAGTTTTGGTTGCAATAGGAATGAAGTCGTGTGACTACGAGATAGCAGTATATTTATTATTAAAATTATTATAAATATAATAATAGTTATTATTATTTTTACTATCACTATTAGGCACTGAAATATAGCCTAAGCAGTATAACTGGTGGTTCTTTGATGTCCTGCCTGCAGCCTTTGAAAGTAAGCGGTGTTTTGTGTGACTGATGATACTATCCTCTAATCCTCGTAATCTGCGTTTCATAACATATATCAGTTTGGATGATTAATTCAAATTTTGTTTTTCTCCAGCTGAGATTATTTGCTGTCGTTAGCCAAATTGTGTTAGAAAACAAATAGGGGGGGGGGCTACAGCTGTTTGTGCTTAGTAGCCTATACGATACAAATTATTTTAAATAGGGCCTAAGTTTAAACTGGTCAACCTTCCATTATACGATCTCATCTTATCAGGCTTTTTTCGAAGTGCAAGATCGATAAAACTCAACAACAAAGTGGAATCTTTTGTTAAGCATGACGGTCTATATGTGAATGTTTCATGAAAAACTTAAGTTTGCTGTGCTTGCGTTTGACCTTGTTCACTTCTTGTTTGCACGGTTTGAGGGTTGACCAAAGTGTAATCACCAAATGTTCACTGAACGTTGACCAAAAATTAATCACCAAATGTTCACTGAACGTTGTTGTGTTTTTGAAACGTGCTGAAGAAACGAGCTTTAGGCCAACAAGAAGCGAACAAGCGAACTAATCATAAAACGTGTGACCTCACTTTATTTCAGCTTTGTATGAAAACTAATAATATTATTGTGTGGCCAACTTAAGTACACAATGCATAGATAGTATTAGATACGTGAAATATCCGTTGTTGGTATCGATGATTGTTGTGAGAAGCCAGTCATTTACCGCTTTGTCTGCATTGCACATGTCTGTCTGTATACCCGTACGTGTGTCTGTGATAGTGTGTCCGTGTGCTATGCATCGTGTAAGACCATTATGCAAGACCTTTTGTCTTCAGACATTGTACCAAATTGCCGCATCATGCGTATTATAAACCTACCTAACCCTCAGTTTTCCCTACTTTACCTAACTTCACATTGCATAAAAGTGTAAAATTATCTAGCTCTAGAATCTAGATAGCTAGTGACCTGACTGCACTAAGCCTTGTTTTTCCGTGTATACCTCGGTATATATCTCGACTCTCGAGATATGTGTCATTATTATTAGCCTATGGCGTGGTTTTCCTACCAATTCAAAATCCCCGATTTCGTTGCATAGCAAAGTTATTTAATTTCCATACATTTAATATTGGCCTAGCATCGTTCGACTTCACAAAAGCGGTCGCCTATACGTCTGTATGCATATCTGTTTGTCTGTCTGCCTGTATGTCTGCCTGTCTACCCGTACGTGTGTCTGAGAGAGTGTGTGTCCGTGTGCTTTCAGTGGATGGTGTTTGGACTGACTGGTCGGTCTGGAGTCAATGCAACGCCACCTGTGGAGGCGGAAGTTCATCTCGGATGCGCACTTGCACTGCACCGCAGTATGGCGGCGCAGCATGCAACGGTTCCTCTACTGAAGTGCAGAGCTGCAACACACAATCATGTGCAGGTAACAATGCCTTTCGTATATCTATATCTATTGAGTCTGCAGTACCTTGAATTGAGTTTTATTGCGAATAAATTGCGTGCTGCATAAGCGAATAATTATGCGAGAGTTCAAAGCGCGCTCTAAATAATATTATATCCAGGTATATATTCGTTTAATTCATGGTGCATATAGGCTACTATCAATACTATTGTGTGAATGCGTGTTTCAATCAATTTGTGTGAATCCGATGACAATACTGTAACTTGTAAATGCGCTTCATACGCGGTTCTTTATTTAACTGCAGCGCTGTTACAGTATTCCACAGTGTTACGGCCTTTTCTTTTTTCTTGTCTCTAGGTGCTATTTAAAAAATGCAAATCAGCTCATACATACATACTATGCAAGATGTAGTTCAGCGGGAGTATTTCTTTCCAATTATTCCAGTGAATGGCGTGTGGAAAGAGTGGGGAACGTGGAGCAGCTGCAACGCCACCTGTGGATCAGGAACCAAGATCCGTCTACGCGAATGTCTTGGACCGTTCTACGATGGCAAGCCATGTCAAGGATCGAACCAGGCTCAGGACTTCTGTAACGACGACCCTTGTCCAGGTAACGTGGTCGTGGGGCCCTGGGGGGGACACCGCCTGCCGCTGCATGCTGTCTGCAACTAGTGTTTAATCTAGACGTCTCTGGGGGAAGTTCCACCCAGGAATGAGAATTTTCCCCCTTCAGGAAAATCGAGAGGTGTTGCACACATGACATTGTATATCCCATAGAGAAAGTATATATGCAACGTTTCGCTACCCGCAGAAAAATTCGACTGGTTTATACATGGGAAGATTTCTCGACGTAGAAGAATTCGGCTGCAAATATAATCGAAGCACTAAAAATGTCATCAGCTTTTTTGGGAAGTGTTTGTGGGAGGAAATTTGGTGAAAGACTAAAAAATGTGTCGTGGGTGTGTGGCTGAGTGACTGTCGTCTGCCCAAAACGACCATTTTTCGCCCTATCCCCCCCCTTAAATCTAAAGTCCCTCTTCAAAGTAAGGGACTAGAATACACCGTGAGAGGCGCAATATAAATGTATAGATACAATGCAATACATGAGATGCATACCACGCTGCAAATAAAATAAGAGGAAATTGTATAGGTTAGACATACATGTATACGGCAGGCCTATACATTACATTGATCTACATTAGATTACATCGCATAAACAGCACGTCCTATATTTATACACGTTCGAAGTGTGTTGGAAACTGTGTTGCAGTGGATGGCGAGTGGAGTGCCTGGAGTCGATGGACTTCCTGTTCCGTGTCCTGTTCCACTGGAGCACAGACGAGCTACCGGAAATGCAGCTCCGTACAGAACGGAGGCAAGCAGTGTCCAGGCATCGGAAACAGAACCCAGTCATGTGACGCCGGTCCATGTCCAGGCAAGAACTTCTGAATCTTCGAAGCTCTTACTCCTCTCTCTCTCTCTCTCCTCCTTCTTCTGTTCTTTTGTTCCCTCCTCCTCTCTTTTATTCTTCTCCTCCTCCTCATCTTCATCCTCTGTCACCTTACATAATTTGTTTTAGAATATTCGAACTTGGACTATTGTATCGTCAGTCACTCGTCACATCGATTATGATACAAATTCACTGTTATAGAAGTTCATTTTGAGATTACAAGCTAAGCCAATTGTGACGTATACACATTGATACAAATCCACTTTTCTAAAAAGTTCATTTTGAGAATATGAAACTAGACCTATTTCGCGCGTCACTTCGATTTCGATACAGTTTCGTTATTATTTAAGTTCAGTTTGAGAAATAAACTTGATCTATTGTGACGTCACTACGATTGTGACACAGATTCACATTGATACAAAGTCTACTATCACATTAGTACAAGTTCATTTTGAGAATACAAAATCACGTCTATTGTATCGTCGCTCTGGTTATAACGCCATTCTACTATTATCAAAGTTCATTTTGAGAATAGAAACCAGGCCTATTGTGACATCACTTCGATTATGACACAGATCCATTGTTATAGAAGTCCATTTTGATAATAATTTTTATAACTATGCCTGTTGTGACGTCACTTCGATTATGATACAGATCTATTATTATAGAAATTCACTTTGAGAATAAATGAGCCAGATCTATTGTGACGTCACTTCGACTATGATGCAAATCTGCTATCATATTAATAGAGGAGGAGGAGGAGGACGATGACGACGACTACGATGATGATGATGACGACGACGACGACGACGACGACGACGATGATGATGATGATGATGATGATGATGATGATGATGATGATGATGACTACAATGATGACGATGACGAAGATGATGATATGATAATGATGACGATGATGATGGTGACGACGACGCCGACAGTAATAGTTCTATTGTTGTCTTCATAATGCGCAGTTGACTGTGTTTGGCTGGATTGGAGCGTCTGGTCGTCGTGCAATGTGACATGTGGTGGAGGTGTGAGTTGGCGAACTCGTTCTTCCATTCCGGAGCTTTACGGTGGCAATCCATGCAACGGATCGACAGATGACTCAATCGTCTGCAGCACGAACCCATGTCCCAGTAAGCAATTCACTGAAATCCAATGACAACGTACTTAAACTGACCAAAGCCCGAACAATGAGTATTGAGTGTTGAGTTTGAAGAAATGGTCACTCAGACATAGCCTAATTATCATCTAGTTAAGAGTTAAGACCCAAATGAGACAATAACTAAAACATACTACTTTATAAATTAATAACATTGAACAGGCCTACTCTACACAAGGACGGATCCAGGGGCCAATCCGGCCATGCCCCTCATTTAGAACTGCCCATGTATCGTGCCCCACCCCCCCCCCCATTTGGTTTCAACAAGTTTTCCAACAATGTATAACAAGGACACTAAAAAAGATGACTAAAAAAGGTCATCAACTTTTTGACGGATACGACAAAAAAATTTCCACACCCAAGGCCAAGAATTTTTGACCCCCTTCACTCCGTCCAAAGTTTCTGTATCCGCCCCTGACTCTACATAATATTACTAATGCACTATGTTTCGGTCAGTCCGATCACCTTATTAAGATCCAATGCGTTCTGTCTAACGCGCAGAGGCGCATGCATTGCCGTGTTATGATTTCCGAACAGTTCCTGGCGAATGGGTCACGTGGTCGTCTTGGACGAGCTGCAGTATCACGTGTGGCAATGGTGGGCAACGGACGCGCATGCGCACCTGCAACATGACGACATATGGATCGCTGACGCTGCCGTGTCTACCAGTGGGTGGAGAGAATGAAGTCATCAGATGCAACAACTACAGCTGCTTCCCAGTTGGTAATTACATAGTAGACTGTCTAGTGTCTACCAATGTTCATTCTGCTGTTATTAGACTTCGTGTTTAAGTTCGAAGGCTTTCTATTTCTGTTGCCATTTTCTTGCGAATTTGTACTAGCCTATAGGGTCTACTATCTAGGCCAGGGGTGTCAAACCTTTTTAAGTGGCGGGCCAGTTTGAACATCTTCTAACAAGTGGCGGGCCAGTGTAAACATTTTTTAGCAAGTGGCGGGCCAGTGTGTCGAAATTCCTGAGCAAAATTGGGTAATGATCTGAGAGGAAGCTCCAGGTTTGGTCAGCCAATTCCCATAAAAGTCCAAATATTGCGAAAAGATCTTGATTCAATGTCCACTTTTCGCTTCTTATTAGATTTTGACAACATTTAAAATAATTTTTTGATCTTTAGGGAAGGCTCCGCGGGCCAGAAAAAAATCGTCGGCGGGCCAGAAATGGCCCGCGGGCCAGCTCTTTGACACCCCTGATCTAGGCCTACATGTATATAGCCTACGCAGTACGCATACCGTTATAGCCTACTTGTATTGTAATACAAACACATACATATAAGTCCACGATTTTTAGCGCCTGAGGAAAAGAAAATAACCCCTCAGACTCTAAGCAATTATGTTAGGGTGTGCCAACAAACTTGAGTTGGTGCACATGGTCGTCGTCCCCGATGGGTTGTGTGAACGTTCCCTGAAGAGTAGGCTATCTATAAGGGCCTAGTATATGGCGTTGAATTGTAACGGCCTGCTCCCTCCTCGAAAGAAAACCACGTGACCGGGGGTCCCACCCCTGGTCTTGCTCTTCAGCCTCCCAAGTGGTAGGAGCCCGCCCTAGGATTTCAAACGAGGCGCCGCACTGTTGAAGGGGTTCTTTGTCGTCAGATAATTCTACAGGTCCATCTAAGTAGGTAAGATCCATGGAACCCAACGCTTTCCCTGTGGTAAAGTCGTAGATTAGGGTTGGGTCTTCCACCTCAGGACAGGGATGTCTCTCATTGGTACCAGGAATGGCTTCGGTCGAGTGGCGACATATGTCTGCGGTCCTCGGTCTGAGGACGACGGCTTCCCCTAACGGAAGCCCATCAGGGTTCAACTCCCCTTCAACAGATTGTTTAAATCCCCCATCCTTAAGTGCGATCAACCCTTCCCTTCTCTTTTTCTGCATTACCTCACCTTCCTCTGGTCTGTCAGGGGTTCCTCCCTTCTTCTCCTTGGTTAAGTATTCCTCTAAATCTTCATCAGAGTCATCCTCAGGCTTTATAGAAGTTTCCATGATTCAATGATTTATTAACGTTTGATTTGATATATTTAATTAAACAATTCAACTGATTATAACTGACAAACAGGGTTAACAATTAACATACGTGACTGGGCCTAAATAGTGATCTTTATTAAGTGTTCAGTGTCTTTTAACTCTAGCGGAATTAAAGCAGATAATCAACAGGCGTGCGTAACCTTGTTTCTAGTAACCACGCTCGATTATTAACACTATGATAATCAATTACATTCCTGTTCGATTCGTATCGACCGTTATTCCACATCAACATAAATTTCAATTCTTATCATCAGTTATCGAATATTATCTTTAGTTTCAATTAATTAACTCTAATTGGTTTCGGATTCTGTTATGGAGCAATTAAACTATTTGATACTTTCCTGCCCTTCCGTGCAATTTTGAGTCAGAGTCGAAATTCGAATATGTAAAGAAGAACAGGTCACTTCTTGCCGAAATTGCGTATATGTCATCAAAGATTCACAAAGAACCAGTCGCAAACGGTGCCAAAACCCGTTGCTCCGTCATCGATATCTTCTTATTCAAGAAATCAGGCAATCAGCCACACAAACTAGCAATTTCAGGCCCAAAAACTGCACAAATTCTTGTCTTCACGAGCCGACTTCCTACTCTGATGAAAACCTGGAGACGACTGCGCTTTTCGGCGGTTGCGGCGGTCACGTGGGCCGCATCAACCAATCAGCGACTTACACGTCGGCAGAATCTAAAAATAGAGTGTCGCAATGCGACACTCTCTGTTGCAGCGAAGTACTGCACCGGAGTCCAGTTCTAAAGCGGCTAAATCCGGAGGCCGGTCGCAAATTTAGCAAGGCCGCAAATTAGTAAGTAAGTACGCCGAGCGGCCTAAAAGGACGTTAAATTGTAGCGGCCTTATAGGACGTTACACACCCCTCCACTTAATTCAATTTTCCACCTTAATGGAAAATTTCCAGAATAGGATCCGAAACCAAACAATATAATTAAGCAACCTTAACTAATTTACTACGGTACTACGTAAGAACAAGATCCTCAATTGATACACATTGTACCGACAACCCCGGTACGCTTAGGTGAAAAAGGGTTCATGCCCAAAATAAATCAAGTTTAGTACCGACAGCCCCGGTACGCTTAGGTGAAAAAGGGTTCATGCCCCAAAAAGAATTACCAAGTCTAAACTTATAACCATCACGAAACTGACATCAGCAATTTAAGGTTATCACAAAGAATCTCTGTGCTGAAACAAATTTACAGTTAACACAAATTATAATCATCATTCCTAATCCTTCAATTGCTCGGAGCCACTTACTAGGATTAATAAAATGTCTTCCAAACACATATTCCCTGCTCCGGCACCAAATCTTACTAAACTATTATACTAACAAATCAGCATATAAGATTTCCATTTAACAGGTTACCAATGCTATGAATCAAATGCACATTACACAATAAAAGAAGACTGTATTGCTTTTAATTCTATCCTCACCGATGATCAAAGAGATTTCTGGGAAAACTCTGTTCCTTAGCTCAGCATACAATCGCTATCAGCGATGGGCAGTCAACACTTCATTACCCACGTTACTCGTTACTAGGGCTGAACTATTAAGCAAAGGCTTTACTGCTTAGTGAAGCATACCCAAGCCACACTAGGACGGATTTCTCCTAGACCTGTGTATAGTCTGTCGACGTCTACCTTACAAGACGAAGCATCACAGAGCAGACCTTCCGGAACTAGCAAACAAAGGATTTACTATTCAGGGAAACATACCCAAGAAGCTAGTACGGATTTCTCCCTGACTTATGCAATAGACTTTCTACGTCCACCTTACAGGACGGAATATAATAGAACAGACCCGTAACGCTGTCTGGACAATTACAACCCACTATTCTACATCTGAACCTGCCTTCACTAACCATATAGAATTCAAAATAGCCAATAATCTCATCATAGATTATACAATTAATCATGATTATGCAATCACATCTTCTATACTACAAACAAGCACAGCATCCTTGCCCTTCTTCGTGGCAACAAAGAAAACAATGCAAATAGAACAACAAGTAAACAATTCTTACCTACCCCCATGATCTAACCTAGATCAAGTCTAGAAACAAAAATTCATATGCATTTTCATCCAAAGGAACTAAAACCAGGCTTCTCGCCAAAGCCTAAACCTATCGCCATTACGCGATATTATCTTACACTATATTATCATTATTCATTCCAGCAGATCAAAACATATCAAGAACTACAGCACAAGACACCTTAAATGTCAAAGCAAACATTTATCCCATCGCTCTAACAATTCGCTTACACACAGCATCTGCAAATCCTGTTCCTAACCAGTCAGACCACACTACTGCTCCAGTATTACTCAGGGTGAGAAATCGACAACAAGTTTTAGCTATGCTGTATTTCATTTACACACCCTTTCAGATACCACATACAACCACCAACGATTGCAACAAACTCCTTTCTGAGCATTCATAACCATGGGCAGTTAGCACATCATCACAGACAGAGCACATTACACGAAGGCTGAGACTACTAAGCAAAGGCTTTAATGCTTATCTCCACGTCCACCTTACAGGACGGAGTACAACAGAGCAGACCACCCGAGATAAGTTAAACAAAGGGATTTACTGTTTAGTAAAACATACCCAAGAAACTAACGGGTTTCTCTCTGACCTATGAAATGACCTCTCCACGTCTACCTTACAAGACGGAGCACAACAGAGCAGACCTCACTACTCTACACAACAGGTCACCTGTCTCACCTCTCATATAATCTAAACTGACTGCAGAGACATTAGACTACTCACAAGTCTACAATCTATCTTACTCACAGACTACTCGGAGCTTACACATCACACAGACATACTAATTCCTTTCACACATCCAACCAATACAACTCACTAGTCAACATCCAGAGACTGCTTTCACCAACTGCTGCTGTACTAAAGCTACTCATGATTCAACATGCTGCGTTATACTCTACTAGCTGTTATGATTATGCGCATTCAACTTTAAAGTACATAGAAAACAGTTGCCTTTCTTTCTGTGGCAACAACAACAAAACACTATGCCATAAAACTACAAGTGTCGATAACAATAAACATAAGCATACTGAACCACAGCGTATCATCAATAACCACTAATGTGAGCGCTATATAAAAGTTCAGACACACAAAAGAAAATAAATAAAAACACAAACACTTAACCTAATCTACAACCCATCACATTACTTCACATCACTGCCTATACCCGGGCCCATTCCCGTGGTTCCTAGTGGGACTCGAGCGCTGTATAAACCTTCTTGCAAATTCACAATTATCTTGCGCATGTTTAATCTGCACAGCCACAAAATCATCTTTATTCAACAAAGCATCAGCAATCTGCATATTTTCTAAAACTAGACTGATTGGCTGATGATTCTGGGTGACTCCAGTGCTTTCGCTCTCGCCGGCTCGATGAGCGGAGAGGACGAATGGAGGATGCACATCCCAATCCTGTTGATTCTGGGCTACCACCTTGGCAGCAGAGACTTGGAGCGAAGATTCCGTCGGAGGAGAAGTTTCTGGCGTCGCAGGCTTCGGTTGTTTCTCCACCTCTTCCTGAAGATGAATTCCTTCCAGGTTCCTTTTCTCCTTTCCGCCACCCGATGCAGCCAGAGTGTCACAAGGTACCACGATTCTTCTGCACAGTCCAGAGCGAGGTTCACGATAGGCTAAGAACCCGCTCGGTTTTTGTCCTTGTTCTTCTTCTTGTTCTCCCTGCGATGCGTTGGCTGAACGACCAGAGCCAACCCGAGAAATGTACCCGAGCTGATCGCACCCATAGCAATGGCGATCATTTCGGATGACCCTCTGGAAGCGGTTGTTCGAACGACGATTCCACTGTTGATTACTGGAACCATTGTCTCCCATTTTCTGAAATGTTCGTGGCGGTTGCCACTGTCGAGATTGTTCATGAAGTAGGTCCAATTTCATTTGCGATGTCATCCTTCTATCTGGGAAATTTGAAGATTCAGGTTGTAGTTTCCCAGCAGGTTCTTTCTTTTCACTAGCAATTTCTTGGACTGTGTTGTCGGTAGTTGTAGATGGATTCTCTGGAGTTTCTCTGAGTGTCTGCAGCAGGAGCTGGAGCAATTCTTCTTGATTGAAATTCTTCTGATGCTCATCGGATCTGATTTCGCTTCCGACAGCAGTTGCACTGTTCGATTTCACCACAGAGTTTATCGGAACTGTTTGTGTCGCCGACGATTGCACAGATTTATTCAGCGTTGAAATCTGTTCATCATGAGCGGCTGGATCAGCGACCAGATGCTGATATGGCGTGTAAGGCATGTACGAAGATTGATTTGCCTTCCATCGTAGATATTCGCAGCTTTGTGTCACGTGGGTTTCCGACGACAGGTTCTGTGTCGACATGAGCGGCTGACCGGAAGAAAGGGTGAGCGTAGACATTCGTGGAGCGACGCCAGAGGGCAGGAAAGGTTTTTCAGAAGCCATGACGTTGAGCGACGAATGGGGAAAGGTGGCAGCCCACGAGATGGTTGTCGTTGTCTGACTGGGATGTGCACCTCGAAGCACCAGATGATTTGCCCTCAGCGATGATGGATCCCCATTATCTGAAACTAACAGTCGTGAGTTAGTACATGCTTTCAAACAGTCTTGCCCTATAGCTATCGCATTTGAATCGAGCACAAATCGATGCAGAGGCCGCATGTCAGTTACTTCTGAGTCTTCACTATTGCATTTCAATTGTTCGGTTATATCTCTATTTAACCTGTTTTGTTTCATGCGCAAATACGACTCATAGTCAAAACTTTCATAAAACGTATTTAAATCTCTATGATAGACAGTTTCATTCCTAACCATTTCGAGTTCTTTTCTGGCCCTTGTATCTTGACTAAGTTGGACCCGAGCGTTAGCTGTATTTGAACCTAGTTCCAAAACCTCACTTAGTCTAGGACCAAATGTACCTGAGCTTACTTTTACCCCACTTAGTCTGGTGCCAATTGTAACGGCCTGCCCCCTTCTCGAAAGAAAACCACGTGACCGGGGGTCCCACCCCTGGTCTTGCTCTTCAGCCTCCCAAGTGGTAGGAGCCCGCCCTAGGATTTCAAACGAGGCGCCGCACTGTTGAAGGGGTTCTTTGTCGTCAGATAATTCTACAGGTCCATCTAAGTAGGTAAGATCCATGGAACCCAACGCTTTCCCTGTGGTAAAGTCGTAGATTAGGGTTGGGTCTTCCACCTCAGGACAGGGATGTCTCTCATTGGTACCAGGAATGGCTTCGGTCGAGTGGCGACATATGTCTGCGGTCCTCGGTCTGAGGACGACGGCTTCCCCTAACGGAAGCCCATCAGGGTTCAACTCCCCTTCAACAGATTGTTTAAATCCCCCATCCTTAAGTGCGATCAACCCTTCCCTTCTCTTTTTCTGCATTACCTCACCTTCCTCTGGTCTGTCAGGGGTTCCTCCCTTCTTCTCCTTGGTTAAGTATTCCTCTAAATCTTCATCAGAGTCATCCTCAGGCTTTATAGAAGTTTCCATGATTCAATGATTTATTAACGTTTGATTTGATATATTTAATTAAACAATTCAACTGATTATAACTGACAAACAGGGTTAACAATTAACATACGTGACTGGGCCTAAATAGTGATCTTTATTAAGTGTTCAGTGTCTTTTAACTCTAGCGGAATTAAAGCAGATAATCAACAGGCGTGAGTAACCTTGTTTCTAGTAACCACGCTCGATTATTAACACTATGATAATCAATTACATTCCTGTTCGATTCGTATCGACCGTTATTCCACATCAACATAAATTTCAATTCTTATCATCAGTTATCGAATATTATCTATAGTTTCAATTAATTAACTCTAATTGGTTTCGGATTCTGTTATGGAGCAATTAAACTATTTGATACTTTCCTGCCCTTCCGTGCAATTTTGAGTCAGAGTCGAAATTCGAATATGTAAAGAAGAACAGGTCACTTCTTGCCGAAATTGCGTATATGTCATCAAAGAGTCACAAAGAACCAGTCGCAAACGGTGCCAAAACCCGTTGCTCCGTCATCGATATCTTCTTATTCAAGAAATCAGGCAATCAGCCACACAAACTAGCAATTTCAGGCCCAAAAACTGCACAAATTCTTGTCTTCACGAGCCGACTTCCTACTCTGATGAAAACCTGGAGACGACTGCGCTTTTCGGCGGTTGCGGCGGTCACGTGGGCCGCATCAACCAATCAGCGACTTACACGTCGGCAGAATCTAAAAATAGAGTGTCGCAATGCGACACTCTCTGTTGCAGCGAAGTACTGCACCGGAGTCCAGTTCTAAAGCGGCTAAATCCGGAGGCCGGTCGCAAATTTAGCAAGGCCGCAAATTAGTAAGTAAGTACGCCGAGCGGCCTAAAAGGACGTTAAATTGTAGCGGCCTTATAGGACGTTACAGAATCTCTAGGTGCATATGGGCATTTGGATAGGCAGGAACAGATTCACGATGATGCTGATTACGATGACTGTATAGTGTATACATTGCAAGTGCATTTGGTCGTCGTGTAGGAAAGGACTGCAAGGAGTACTACGCCCGAGGCCTAGAAGACAATGTGAACTTTGTAACAATCGATCCGGATCAGGACACCGGAATAAACGCTCCATTCCAGGTTCTCTGTCAAAGGGACGACACCGGAAACATCACTGTCACCATCCGTAAGTCAACAGCAGATGCAGCAGATGCACTGCACGGCCTTGCACTCATGTATGCATGTATGTATGTTTATAGGCTTGTAGTGATGAAAGAGGCCTGTACTAAATAATCTATGTGCATGCGTGCATTGATTACCTACAAACGAAGCGTCCTTAAGTGTATATAATATAGGGCCTAATGACTTGCTAGCAGGGTCTTGATTATTTAATAATAATTATAGTCCTATTATAATTAATTAATTATAGTTCTATTAGGCCTAGGCCTACGAGTTTTCGAGTCAAATTTAGGCTGATTGCACGCTTCAATGCATTTACTTGCTCAAGTTGCTTCAAGCGTGTCTGCAAGAGTTAGATATAGGTCCTACGTTCCACAGCCCATTGCACTGGTCTAGGCCTAATGATGATGATGACAAGACGATGACGACGAGAGGATGATGATGACGGCGACGATAAGCATGATATTCTGATTCATACATTTGCCGACGCTTCCTCTTCCTGTGTTCGTCGTCCTCTTCCACATTGTCCTCTTCCACATCGTCTTTTGTGTGTCTCAGACAATCGATTGGAGAACGGAACTTCCGTTCAGGGTTCCTCGACGCCGTCAAGTCCTCGCGATTTCAAGGTCGTCTACATCGATCGATCAGGCAACAATGTGACGATCGATCAGCTGATCACGATGGTCGGTGGAGCGTCCTACTGCCGCCAGTTCATCTCGTGGAAGTGCTCGACGGCTCCGATGAACTCCTACTCATCGTCGATGACCGTCCAGTCTCTCGTCTACTGGAAGAACCGCTACTCCGAGAGCATGGGATACTGGGGCGACACGACGACGACGAATTACGTGGTGAGGGCGAACAGCGGAATGACGTGTTCGTGCGGTGAGAAGAAGGCGTGCGTTGGTGGAAGCAGGCCGGACCTGAAGTGCAACTGCGACGTCACCAACGACGCCACCTGGAGCGAGGACAGCGGTTACCTGACGCAGAGCAATCACCTGCCCGTCACCACCTACTCCGTCACGGACACAGGTGCGTCACGGACTTTGTGGTGTGTATGTACACATAGGGTCTATACCAAGATCAATCCACACCAAGAACCAGAGGCTGATAAAAAAAAATTCGAGGGAGGGGGCCAAAATTGTCGGTCTTGATTGGTCTTTGGCCGTAAAAATCCTGGGTCTGGAAAACATTTTCGTCGTCGTCTAATCTGATCACCTTTTAAAAAATCATTTTTGGTCGCAATGTCAGAAAAACTATAGCACGTTCTGCCGCGAAAATAGTTGACCTTTTTTAGTCATGCACTACTTTTTCTCTCTTGTCTTCTCTGTCATTTTTCCCCACGGTACTGTTGAAAGCCTTCCTATGTATGCACGCAGGCCTATGTTAACGACTGAAGGAGTGTGTTTGTTGTTATTGCAGGTAATGCAGCATACAAAGGTATCTTTGCAGTTGGTCCTTTGATCTGCTACAACTGAAGGAAACTACATCAGTACCGTCGACCAGTTGCATTCCACTCTACACATTAGAATGCACAGAGGCCTACATGCATATACATGTATAGCCTATACACATGTATATACACATGTAAATACATTCCTTTCGTATTTTCAATTGAACTCATAGAAATGAGAACACTTTTACTTTGTATGATTCCATTCACATAAACGTTAGTAACTCAGTGACTTCAAATCTAACTAACTATTTAATTAATTAATTATTAGATCACTGACAGAATTCCTTTTCAAATATTTGGTTATCATGCAGTCTTTTTCAGATCTGTATGTTGGTCACAGCAACATCTGATTTCGATGGTTGGACCAAAAGGCAGTAAGCATTTCTAAGCTAAACTAATTGAACGATAGCCTCGATCGGCGGGAGTAACTATGACCTGCTTTAGGTAGCCAAGTGGGAGTAACTATGACCTGCTTTAGGTAGCCAACAGGGAGTAACTATGACCTGCTTTAGGTAGCCAAGTGGGAGTAACTATGACCTGCTTTAGGTAGCCAAGCGGGAGTAACTATGACCTGCTTTAGGTAGCCAAGCGGGAGTAACTATGACCTGCTTTAGGTAGCCAAGTGGGAATAACTATGACCTGCTTTAGGTAGCCAAGTGGGAGTAACTATGACCTGCTTTAGGTAGCCAACAGGGAGTAACTATGACCTGCTTTAGGTAGCCAACAGGGAGTAACTATGACCTGCTTTAGGTAGCCAACAGGGAGTAACTATGACCTGCTTTAAGTAGGGAACATAATATCCCTACCCAACCTCTCATCGTTCACTAAATAAAAATGACAGTATCTTAATGAAAAACCAGCCAGTATAATGGTCAATCAGCCCTCAAATCTGGCAGAAAAGCAGCTCAACACTGCGAAAGCATGCTGGCCAATTGACTGAGTTGCTATGAAGCAAACAGAAGTTGCGTCGCTGCATATGCCACAGGTTGTATTACGGCACCATGCTAGCATCAGACAAGAGCCAGCAGCACTAAGTGTGCAATGCAGTGAGAATTTAGAAATTATCCGTATGGAGACGATCTATACGATGTGGATGATTTAATTATTAACAAAGGATGACATGCGGGTTGAAGAAGAGAAGCTTTTGCATCGAATTACAACGATGGGAGCCAAAATGAAATATCGAGATCAAATGACATAATCTTAACAAGAAATTACATAGAATTGGCAGTTTAAACTTTTACAACTAACTATATGAACATAGAAATACAAGAGAACATTAGAAACTTTACACTTCTGAACTTCAGAACAGTAATCAGTCAATTATTTTAAACCAAAACTTAACATGGATATATCCAATCGCTTTGAAACTCATGACAGAGTTCATGTAGATAACAAAACACAGACTTGAAATAAATCTTAGTTCTGCTTAGGAGCACATCAGAAAGGCTCCATTTTTGTAGTAAATTAAGTAATAATAAAGGTGAAAGTACATTCAAGTCCAAGCTACATTGAATCATTGTAACGCGCGTTAAAACGAGTACCTCCGGCTTTTTAATTACACGATTATCATTAATGACCTGGAAGAGTTCATTATCATTAATGACCTGGAAGATGTTTCTGCAGAGACACAGGTACTGGCTCAAGATTTAACGATTTACCTTACATTGGGATTGAAGTTGACTAAAATTGGTTCGGCAGACACAAATTTTGATTTGCTCTACACGATAATTACATAAAACAGGTATCTGTTTCTATGAAGCATGCTCAAGTAGTTCATTAACAATTAAGATTTAGTCGTTAATTTATCTGCAAAGAACCATCAAGAGATACACTGCTTTCTCAATGCAACCAGGCTGCAGAGACAATGCAAAAGCAACGGCAAAAGGTTCCAGACATGAGGCCAAAGCCAGTGCAATACAGAAGTACTGAACTTAACGTAGACCTACATCCTACTCATAATGGTAGATAATTCTTACACTCCTACTCATAATGGCATTCCCTTGATCACAGAGAAGAAGAAGACAATGAATGGGCAACATGCTACAGCAATTAATCAGTATTCACTCAGAAGAACTGATCCAACCTCTGGTCACTTCGTCAGCCAAGATAAAGCTTATTCACTGTTAACCATTGCTACTCATTGCAAGAGTTCAATCACAAGAAAATGGCAGTTATAAAAGAAGCTCTGTATATAATGAAACCATTCCAATTTATCTATTTTATTGGAACCATACTAAACAATGCTTAAAATAGTTCTTAAAGCTAACATGCCAACAACAGAGGAACTCTAAGGGCCTTTTAGTGTCAGTCTCTTGGACACATTTAAGCCACATTTAATTAACGCTTCACACGTTCACTCACAACAACAACAATAACGATGTTAGTAATAATGGTGAAGTTTATAAGAAACATGAAACCAAAGTCATAATACTCCAGCAAGTTTCCTAATTTCAGAGACAGTACTCAAGACGGTTTCGTTTCGTACAACACATTGAACTGAATTTTGCAAAACTTGGCCACCTTCCGGACAAGTCATCCAAATAAGGTAGAGTAGGCAATTGCTCATAGCGTACCACATTCTTTCTATATGAATGACATATTCGATGACGAACAAACACAGTAACAACAGTCTAAGAACAGGACAGACTTTCATCTCAGGTAACAAGACTTTGCAATGAACTGTCAGTTAACACATTGGCCGCCAGCTACGAGATATCTCGTAGTTAAACCAGTCATTTAACATAGCGTGTAGGCGGTGAATGTGTTAAGCATCACAGATTTAGATTCAAACGTATGAAGCACGAGTAGAGAACATTGGCATCACCAATGTGCATAACTCTGTAAGCAAAAGGACCATTTATAATTAAAAAACTCTTCAAACATTCAATTTTGGCATCATCAGATCTTTCAGATAAAATACAGGATACGAGCGGTTCAATAACAACTGAATCCCAGTTGGTTGACATGTCAGAATGTGCATGCGCGTGCAATGGTATGCATCTGAATACCTAAATATGGTCCTTTTTGCTGAAACATAGCTGCCTAACAGTTCTAAAATGTATGTAACTTAAGCTAGTGCTAAATATATAAAACATCTCTTCAATGTCATCCATTTGAAGGTGAATTAACTGTCCTCGTAAATGTCAGACTTTTCAAACTACAATAACCAGCTCCAGAGAGAGCAAATCTATAAATGCGTGTACGATACATCATCGCATGTCTTTACAGAATCAGACAGGGCTCATGATACGCCTCCATCATTTGCCACATTTCCCTTCGGAAAAAATGCTGCAAACTTAAGACACAAGGGTAATCTGTTATTATAGAAAATCTTTCAGAGAAAAACTAAATCATAAATTGAAGAAATGTACAAGCGAACTTGATAGGACCGGAGAAACTGACAACAGATGTTTGCGCGTAAAAGTCTTATGTATCAGCTACGTACTCTGCGCAATATGAAGTTACAATATCATAACTTGTGCAACAGAGTGCCAGAATGATGATTCACCTGCAGCAATTAGGTTATTATTTACTCAAAAAATGCTGCATCCCTGCAGATTATTTTGTTAAAAATATGATGACTTAATGATCAATGGGTAAAGCTCAGTTCGAGAAACAAGGTAATAAAACTGAATCTTAGTTCTGTACATTCACCAACACCAAGAAGACTGTTTCTATGGGTATACTATACACAACTGGAATAGTATTCTTCTACATTTTGTAAGAAACTTGATGCAATACATGCTCTCGTTTCATACAACTTTCCGCATTCTGACGAATATATACAACTTTCATCATCTTGCTGAGAGTTGTAGAAAATGTCTTTACACTCTGTTAGGATGATGGGCATGCAATGCACAAAACTTTCTTTGCAAACTAATTACATCATACATCTTAGCGATTAACTGCAGCAATTCAATACCTGCACCAATCAAAATTTATATTTTTCAACTTCCAACTCCCAGCAATCAAAAAAACGTCAGCAATATCTGTCTGAAAACTAAAAAAATCAAACATCGTTTTAGACAGACGCAGTTAGGGACACAGTCATAGTCACAGATGAAGCAGCCTATATGTCACTACGGGCGTACCAGCCAAAATCAATGAAAACCAAGGACTTAATTCTACTCCTGATTTAGTCTAGAACTCCGTCGCATCATCATCATCATTGAAGGAGCACAGAGTCAGTCATTGTACAAGAAAACCCTTAGGAGTCACAGTGCAGTCCGCACCGACGATTCAAAGAAACAAACTGTCACCACAGTCACAACCGACGACATTCACTGAAATCCTTCTCTTCTTCAGCAAAACTGAAAAAAATAAAAACATTATCGTAAAATATCAACATCGTAAAGTTTTAATAATCACAATTCATATTCTTAAAACCGCACTAACACAAAATAAACTTTAAAAACTGACAATATATAACACATAGTAGGACGAATACTAAATGATAAAACTATAATAAAAAAAAACATAAAAACAATTATTTTTGTTAATTTATATTATCCTCCCCTGAATCACTCTGAAATCCTGGTCGCTTCTTTTTTTCAGATCATAATAGCGTGTCACTTCAATATCTAACTAACATGAATGTTCTGTGTATCTATCTATCAATCGAATCCAGCCACTTTTAGCCCGCGGGCCACAGGTTGGGAACCGCTGATCTAATCTGTCTATCCCTGGAATTTATGTAGCATCTCTTCAAGAAAACTATTCAGAAGCACTCTAAGACAAAAACATATTCCACTTCCTCAAGTGTGTGTGTGTGTATAAGTGTGTGTGTATACCTTCCAGCGGTTGCCACAGTGGTTGCAAAGAACGAAGGTTGTCATCGGTTCATCTGCACTACGCGTCTGGACCTGCACAGCGAAACATTCACACAATGTATGAGTAAAAACCTTATCATCAATGTTGGCGACATGTGCTAACCACAGTCCCATGCATGTCATGATTATCATGTCACTGATGACGATGAGAGTTCGAAGGTTGTTGAATGATCTGTCATTTTGGATGATAATTTGATAAAATGCAGAATTTGCAAAGAAAATTTCTAGCATGTGTTGGAGCTTGCAATGTGCTAAACAGACGTATTCTTTATCCAGTGGATTTGTAGTCAGATGGTATTTCCTTCGTATGCTATCCAGGCCTGCGTAACTTTATGAGCATCACAACATACAGTCAAGCACGGCATCTAAAGGCATCTGAAACCAGGTCATTTTCATCTTGACAAGGTTGAAAAGTCCTCAGAGCAAACTCAGCTGTTAGTCACCAACAATATACCTTCTTAGCTGTGCATGTGCGTAGTGCGCACGCAGTTCTGCACTCACGCAACCATTCACAATGCAAGTAAAAGCAGATTGTTCAACCGTTTCACATGCATCGTACATCTCTGGTGATTAGTGCATGATGAAACGTAGGATAAAAACACATGTAACTATTCCACTTATTATTAGTGCATGATGTGATGTAGTCGTCTCTTACCTGGTTGTACATCGTGTCTCTTTGATGACATTTCGAGCACATGAAGAGGTCGGACTTGGTGCCGCCCGTTGTCCCCATCTGGTGGTCATCGATCGCCTCCTTCGTCAGCTTCGCCCTCAGTTCCTTCATTTCCTTGCTGGCCATTTCCTCTGCAGTCATCGCAGCCATGCGCTCAGGACTGATGTAGCCGAGAAGAACATCCTCACGCAGATGGGGATTTTTAGTGTCCTGCCAGAACAAATTACCCACCAATCACACATCTCTAACCAAAAATTATTACCCAAAGCTTATCTCGATACGTACAAACAGTACAACTTCAATAATGCACTAGGTATTAACTGATAGATGTTTTCAAAAAAAGAATTTTCAGCCTGGAATGCAGTGTTAGATAAACACCAGAATTACTAGTCAAAAGCTGCTCAGTGCAATATCAAAGAAATTAATCAGCAAAAAACCCAATTTTACAAACTTCTAAAATCTACATTCACTGCATTCTCACTTTAGCAACAGATAAACCATATTTCTGCAGCCAAAGGCAGATTTATTATTATAATAAGAAGCTCCATTCAATTTTACAGATCTGCTCCATTCAATTTTACAGATCTGCTCTTCACAAGTTTTGGTCAACATGGTCAATTTTGCAGACGTTAATTCTCACCTTCAGGTTTGCGATACGACTTCTGACTCGGTTCTTGTACTTTAATTCTGTATTTTTGAACTCTTGAAAGATGCAATCTTCAATTGCAGCCGCAACAATCTCAGAGTCGCCAGCGCCTTCCACAGGACCTACAAATAAAGCAGTCCTTAAGCCAAACCTGAAAGACGGCTAAGCAGAGGATTTAAGGAATTTTCGCTGGTGGGGATATTTTAAAAAGGCCATTTTTCTTAAGTAATTTTTTAAGTCAAACTCACCATGTGAGAAAAACTTGGAAGAAGACTTAGACATCTATATAACATTAAAGCAAATTATGGAAATAAAACAAGTAATCAAAATAAAAAATAATTAACACTGGTAATTTTGTTCAGAATTAGTTCCAGTATAACAACAAGCATTGTGCAACTGCAGACAATAAAATTGCATGAACAACTGAAACAGGTGCTAAATATAATTATAGCCATAGCAACAGTGAATGCGCACAGACACTATAATTAAAAAATAATTGTTTTGTACATTTTGTGTTACGTGTCGGTATAACCGACACTTTTTAAGCACTGTAGCTGAAATTCGAAGTGACATTAAGGACATCTGAACTGAAATAGAATTGAATTTATCGCCTGTTCAAAGTAAATTATCACTGCTGTACAGTGTACCGGAACTGAGTGCAGAGTGTACCGGTTGTGGTCCGTCAACCAGTAAAATGAATAAACGAAAATTATTACATTATAGAATAATCAACCATAAGCATCAAATAATGCAAGTAATGCATGTTTACAATCCTCAGCTAGATTAACAAATAATAATAAAATACCTCCAAAGTTCAGTGCACTCATCAGGAGCTCTCTGCACTTAAGTCGAACGGAGTCAGTGGTGCCAGCAACCTTTGTAGGGAAGCTTGTTGGTTGACGCGGCGAGTCCGAGCCATGCGATGAGTCAGACTTCTGACTCGTGTTGTCATTCTGCTGCGAGTCACGTGAGTCTTCGTCCTTGTTGCTCGAGACTGAGCTACTGCTGCGACTCAGCGCACTCTTACTTTGGCTTCCACTAGAACTCTGACTATCTAAAAACCACAAATCAATTTCATTTTCATCAGATTATATTGTAGTCTTGCAAAAAGAATTCCACTATTCAAAAAATGAAGATGGTGATAATTTCTTCACAGCAACATTGTGTTTACTAAAATGAAAAATTCAGAAATCACGTATTTACATAAATAATTAAGAGAATAAAAAAATGTACAAAATTGTACATACCATTGACCAAGCATTTTCAGCAAAGCAAAAAAACTAATTCAGGATTAACAATATTGTAAACACTGCTGATTATGTATCAGGACTAAACTATCTTATAACATGTACCAGGCAAGAGCTTCTTCCAGCTTTTGATCAGTGCCTTTGCAAGTGTAACAACTTCTTCCTTTTTGCAAGTCTTTCGAAAGTTGTTCACAGTCATGCCAATCCGAGTTTTCTAAAACGAGAAAAGGGTCACAACCATAATATCTTCGACACACCTATAAAGCACAGTTTTTAAAATGTCACAGAGCCGATACGGTAAGGAAATCTCAGACGCCTGTATATTGCTCATCAATGTAACCTCATTTCTAAGCCACTTGACAACATTTGGCAATTAAACCTCGAAGATACCTGAAACAGCATTGAAAAATTACCACCTGAACGACTGAAACATAGCCATTTGAATATACACAGAACAGATTTCTGTCAGCAGGTGAAAACAAAATATATTTGGCTTGGATATACAATCAACCATGAGAATATTTCTTAACCAGCTCCATTATACAATGTACATGCGAAGCTAAACAAAGGACTCAAATTTTCTTATCCTGTCAGATAAATGTTGCGATGTTGTTACCGAACCTCCAGGCACTTGTGTTACAATCTAAGAAAGATGGGCAAATATTAATTGCTGAGCAAATAGCATCTATTAAATTGGAACAAGTACTGTAGCTAGTGAATAGCGAACTGAACAACTTAAAATGGACTCACATCGACAAATGCTACTTATTAATAAATTATAACTTACAGTCAAGACATCAAGGGTCATTGGTTGCTTCTGCAAAGCCTTCAGCAGATCCAATCCCATTGAATCATCCTGAAACATAATGCAACATAATATCTGTATGTGACCTGCTCTGGCAAAAGGAGGCGAAAGGCACAATGATAAAACAGAGGAAATTCGATAAAACACCAATCAGGCGTAAATTTTTTGATTTTCGTTTTTTCGCAAATATCAGTCAACAAGATCATATATTACATGAAAAATATATTGATTAAATATTATTTGACCTCTTTCGCGACAAATTTAAGAATTTTGTAGGACAATTACACATTTTTGCCGATTTTAAACGCATTTTAATGGTCGTTTCTCGAAATTGTACTTCCGACCGGCATCACATTATAAAATTCATATCTCGGGAACCAATTAAGATAGAATAATATATATGTGTGTGCGTATAAATATATACATATATTTCCAAAATGTGTGTAAATACATATATACACACACATATACACACATGTGAAAAGTACGCAGATATGTGTATATATATATACATATATTATATTATATACACAGGTATGTAATATACAATTATAAATACATTGTAAGAAAGTGCTCCTATTTATTACAGTGATCACCTAGTTACCCTAGTATAAGCAGTCCCAAACAATTCAATGTAGCAAATGATCGTTAATCTGAACAGAATATGAACACATTGGCTGGATGATTCTGACCAAGAAACAATGTGGTTGTAACCACGAATTCACACACAGTTCTCAAAATAACTTCCATGTTTGCCCGCTACAATCGCGTATCAGTCCCGTCAACAGAACAGCAAGACCTGATCATTCCATCAAAATATACAAATTTCGCAAATCACCGTGGATTTAGATGAAATCATTTTCTCCAGCTTCTTGCCAATTTTAAGAACTTCATCGTGGCAACTCATGGTGTCGAAGATTGGTGGCTAGTTGTTTAGAATAATGAAAAATAGCAAAACAGATCATCCGAGATAAAACCGAGAACCTTCTCGCCCAGCTACCGAGCAGCGACTGACCGATTGCTCATCTTTTGCCCGCTTCTTTGTACACAACGCTAGAAAGATACTCCACTCTACTTTAACAAGTAAGTAGAATTATTCTTATTCTCTTTCGCATTATCTCTCTTCTTTTCTCTCTGGCGGTGGTAGTTGCAGTTTAGCGTCACTGTGTGATAACAAAGTCCATTAGCGACACCCTCCTCCTTTATCCAGGCTTGGGACTGGCACTGGCAGAGTGCAGCCACTGGTGGAGTATCTAGTTAACTTAGATGTAAATGTAGACATCTTTCTACGAATGCAGAGGCCTTGTTTATTAGAAATGAAAATATCGGGCGAGATGCTTAACAATAATTGTTGCTCGCGTTTGAATCAAAGATATCTTTGTTTGAATGACAGACACGCTAATTAAGGTTCTCCGTGCATTAACCATAATAATTAGGCCTATGTTTGAAAATAATAATTAGCTGAAAATTCAAACAAAGAAATTGAGAACTCGCTAACATTGTACCAAAGAACACTATGATTGTACCGACGTATTCAACGTCCATACAATGTAGATCTAATGCAACTCTCACAATTTCTTTTGTTGTACCTGGAGACCAGACGATCACCGGCACCACATAAACTCACATCTCGACGAATCCGGTTGTTGGTTGGTTTCCGAGCGTCAAACGATTCGACCACAACATAACCAGTGGTTCTATGGTTGAGGCACAGAACCATAATAGGAGAGCTTGAAAAGTCTGGACTTTAGTTTAAATGGCAATTTGCAGAGCAGAGGGAAGCGGAGTACCTGACGTCTTCATCGAAGAGCTAACAATTAATGTGTCACCTATTATCTAACCTTCTAGTATTGCAATGGACTATTGGTTGCTGTCAGATCTGATCTTAATACTGCATAGAGAGAGACAGACAGACACAGACAGAGAGAGACACACACACACACACAGAGAAAGACATATAATTATAGTTACAGAGAGAGAGGACAGCGAGATGATAAAAGCTAAAAGCCATAATGGTGCAAAGGTCACAGCTGGCTAGAGAGCTGCACGACTGGTGTCAAAGATTTATCTAAAATGCAAGGTCCTATAACAGGGCACGTTTTAAGTGGGCGCATGAATTGAAACATGCACAAAGCGATGGCCGCAAGTCTCAACAATTCTGGGTGATGGATTAGGAAGATTATTAGTTACCGTTAGCTAGTTATAATAAATTAAAGACATATCAATTCAAAACTTTTATTGATCACCATAAAACAATTAATTCAATAATGTATTTTTTAAACATCATGTAAAACACTACAATATGTCTCAAACAATGCTTAGTTATGGTGTCCATTCTTAATCTTACAGGAGTACAACACTTATTTAATACAATGAACACAAAGTTAACCAAAATCATAAAGGTTCATAAGGTTCGTCTATCTCTTGTACAGTCTGAGCCCATTGCTGATGCTAGACTAATAGCCCGTCTTCCTCGGTTCTCCCAAATTTATTCTACACTCGTGACTGAACAATTTCATTGGCTACATATCTCCGCCCATATACAATCGAAACTGAACCCAGAATGGTTTCCATGCTATAAATGTTTCAGAATGGAAAACAAAAGCTTTTAAGACAAATTTAGGAGAAATCAGCATTTAAACTTTACCTCTTGAATACAATTTTAAAAACAAAACTTCAGTTCAAAAAATTTCTGTTCACTTATTTCATTAACTAGCACTGTTGGGAGAAATATTTTCACAGTCTGATCGCGGTTCAACAATTCGCAAGCACTCGTCAGCAAACTCTTCAAAAATTCGTGTTTTCATAGCCTGTTTTATAGCTTCTTCTGGCTCATTGTTCGAATCCAGATGAAGAAGGATTCTTGCAAGGTGAGAATTCTGAATCATAGAACGAATGGCTGTAGAATCGCCTGCATCAAAAATTAGAAACAAGTAAAACTGAATGACAATTGTTTTCAAACCTTTCGAGAAAGATATCACCATAGACTTGAACACAGCAAGAGTTATAAGCATCAAATGGTCAAGAAGGTCACAAGGAACCTTGTGAGTATAGGTCTTCTAGTTGAAACGCAGTGATTCTTAACCAGAGGCAAATTTGGTAGTGCTCTAATAAGAAACAGGTAGCAAAATTCACAGCCAACAGTTCTAATATGCACTATCAAATAGTAAACACACAACCAGCAATAAAACTCAAATATTAAATTAGCCATCATGCTAATTATAGTAACTACATTTTATCATATTTACAATAAAAATTAATTTTTATGCAGAAATATATCCAATAGTTTTACCCAATCTTTCGAGCACGTGCTGTGGAACTGTGTCGGTCAGTCCTTCTTCATCAATCGTTACAAATGGTCTTGGTAATGCTTCAACTGAAACATAAGATTCAGCTGCAACTGCACAAATGTCCACTTTTTCACCACCACTACAACAAAGCTTTGCATGATATATTGAACAGCTATCAAGAACTATAAAATGATGGGCCTATAAACTCTAAAAATGAGCCTGCAATGCACAGTGCACACCGCTGGCCACTAAATTGCAGATGTTCTAATGTGCACTTGATAGCAATTACATGACCATGAATTCATTTGATGTTAAACAAGAACAGAAAATTGGCATGTAACAATAACAACGCTGCATTGAAGTCTTCAAAACATTACAACCGACTGACTTAACATTGTTTCCAACGCTTTTAGCAAGAGTATAAACGATCAGTGGCCTGACAATCGCAACTGCCCTTCCATAGCGGATCCAATAAATGAAATCTGCTTTTCTGCATGCATACATGTGTGTAGATTTAATTGTATCTGATGTGAACTTTGCTCATACTGGGCTCGTAAGCTTGGTAACCCTGAAATGCTACTGGAATTTAATAAACATCTTCTTCTTCTTGAAATTGAGTCTAACGAGTCCAATTTCCCTAAATATTGTCTTTGATTTTACTGCAATTATTATTCTAACGACTATAATCTCTAAACTGCATGGCCTGCATCACTCTGAGGTATATACAAATTTCTTAAATGTATAGGCCTACAGGCCCTACAGTGACAAGGACAGTGTCACGAATAGTTGTTAACTGACATATCGACTGCTAGCCTCCCCAGAATGGCAAAACTAATAGTTGTCAGCCTAAGTAGCATCTGCAAACTTAATATTACTAGGCCACAATAAGAAAACAAACTGAGAGCTCTGGTTAGTAACTATTCCTACTGTTTCTAATTATTTCCAAAATAAGATTCAAAAGACTTGGATTATACGATACCTTTACCAGGTGCAGATTCTTTTACGGCTTTAATCACACATGTCTCGCTGGCTGAAAAAAGCAGAGATTTAAGATAAAGAGATGTCCTCGACAGCCTATACATTATCAGTGAATTTTAAAACACTGTAATTCATGCTTTAACTGGCTGGTAAATGATAACATTTGACCAAAAAAAGTAGACAATGACAAAGAAGAAGGTGAAACCATATATTTTAAATGGCTGGAGTCGCTAGACACATATGTGACCCATCATGACACAATGAGTCATTAGGCCCTTTTTGAGTATTTTGAGTTATGTATTCCACATGATTCCATGTAAAATTACCTTCAAAATGAGCTATTACGCATCAAAATCGACCAAGTGCTTGTGGAGTTATAACATTTTTAATCAATTGACCTGCCCAACAGAAAATGTTGGGAAAACGCGATTTTCTGAATTTTATATAATAGGTTTTAAATCTTATTGGTCATTTAATCTGCACAAATAGCATGTTAAAAACAGCAGAATTAAGTCAGTTCTACTATTTTATTGAAACATTACATAATGTAGATTCCAAAAATGGAAAAATCAATAATTTGAAGGGTGAACACCTTTAACCCTTTTCCGGTTTATTAAAAAATTTCTAAACCAGCCTACACCGTTCAATTATTTTTGGGTCTACATGCTGTGTCAGGGTTGAACATACCGGACTGGTTCTAACAAAATAATTTAAATAAAATTTATTTGGGTGTTGTTATTTGTAAGTCACACTTGTCTCTTGCTATAATGATAAATAAATTCACTAGAAAATAATCGTAAGTAATGTTTTTCTGCATGATAAACCTCCAAGAACAGCACTGCCATGGCCCAATGAGAAAACTTGCTATTTGGAAAAAAATGTGTCCAACAGCGTCCAACACATTTCCAGTTCAGGTTTCTGCACAATACTGTGCAGTAACAACTCTAGTAATGGAAAAATACTGTCGATTTATCATTGTTTGTGACAGTCAATGACTGCTATTTTGTTCCAACAATGAATCTTTTGGAACATGATGGTTTTGAAGCCAATTTTCTCGAACATAGGTGGAACCAAAGCTTCCATAAAAGTAGCTCAAACTTGGGTCCAAAACATTGTCCGAAAATTCATTCAAACCATCTAATTGTGATATTTCTGATTCATCAAATAAATCTTGAGCTAAAACTATTTTATAAAACTGTTTTAGACCGACCCTGGCTTAGCGCGTACAGAAGTTTCGTTGCTTAGAAAAATGTCACATTTTCACGGTTTTCGACCGCAAACGTGTTGTAATTATTCAAATGAATACTAAAAATAGAATGCTAAATATAGAACACCATAGACGATATAAATGATAGATCTATATAATAGAGCAATAAATACGCGAGTTTATTCGGGTCAAACTGTAGTGGAAAGGCTTGGACAATGATCGGCGAGTATACTCGGGTCAAACGCTGCAGGCTAGTTATCCGCCGGCGAGTATACTCGGGTCAAACGGGTAAGAGGTTAAAAGCGATTTGCAGCGCTCGGCATTGTGCGACTTCCGACTCATTTCATCATGACGGGTCACATATGGCTACTAAAAATAAAATAATTGTCCAAAGCTGCATTTGGAACACTGATGACAACAGCAACTTAGAAGGTTAGTGTAGCACAGTGGTGTAGGGTCTGTTGACCACGTATGCTGTGAAATAAACAAATTCAATCCAAAACAGAGTCTGAATGTAAACAGCAGATATCTAAAAGATGGAAAAGTGATCAATTGAAGATCACTGGAAGTCCTACTTACTAACCTTGATGTGATTTGTAACATTCTACAGAACAACTACAAGAACAAAAGAAATTTCAATGAATACACAATGACATCCTAACAAATGGTTAGATACTGATCTGCTTAATAAGTTAAAATATGATTTTACCTCGGGTCGCATCCATAAAGCATTGTAGAAACTTCGGTAATCCCGAAGACTGCATGCCTGTCTATCTACTAAACAATATGGTTGTCAACGATTGCACTCAAATAGAGCGCAGCGACCTATCAACTGCATCCCAACAACTGCTTGGTATACAGGCATGCAGTCTTCGAGATTACCGAAACTTCAAATATACGAGAAAAACTTACTATCTGACAAGACACTTTGGGCATTTGTAACGTGACTTTTTTGCATTGCAGACTTCGCACGACTTATCAGAATTCATGTTGTTTTCTTAAACTTCGCATAAAGTGCAGAAAAATACCAATAATAACCAGAATCAAACAAAAACAACCACTACACGCGACAGCAAATCACCGGAAGCAGCGCAACCAATGATTATTGATCACAAATTACAGGAGTTCATTGTTTCTTTTGCGCAATAGTTCTCACGCACTATATGCGTTGCGTGTGACCACAGTATAGATAACAAATATGTTTATGTTATTTATATAGCATAAATATTTGTGTATTTATATATTTAACAAATAAAAATGTTATTTATGCTGTGGTAACATTAAACCACATTAAATTTAGCGTATAATGACGTAATAGGATGGTGAATCTGTTCATATTTGCTCTCAGTTTATTGGCTGGCATGTGCTGTTAAACTTTAAAAAGCATGGCTGGAAGTCGAATTGAAAAGTTGGGGACCGTGTTTTCTAGGTAAAAAGCTATGCTTACTTTCGTGCTTTCTGGTTCCTGTGAAATGTGAAGTTATTATTTCAAATAGGTTAACAGCCGAGTATGTGCATGCCCTTGGTAATCTGTTGCCAGATTTCACGGCACCTGACCTAACCTCCGTTACAAAAAGTCATCGACAACTGTGTTTTGGAATCGCGTGACGAGACATGTAACGAATAAGCATCAATGGATCAACAATGTCACAAATAGGCCTAAGGTGCAGTAGGATGACTAGTTGCACCATCACTCAGACACTATTAAGATTCTGCTGAACACTGTGACAGATCTGTGTCAGGGCAAGTTCATATTGTAGGTCAAAATGTTTTTATTTGTATGTAGGGTAGTGATAATCAGTGGCAATTTATGGAAGACCTTGTTGGGTACATATGGAAGTCCTTGTTGGGTGATGTATTGTTTTACCCTGCACATAATTTATAATCACTGTGGCTTTGAGCAGAACTTTGGGATCAGTATGTAAATGCATGGAAAAGTGTTGTTGATCAGTGTATGACCCCAGATGCCCCAACCTTGCATTTGAGTTTCCACACCCCAGATCCCTTCAGGAAACTGCTTCGTTAATCGGAAGGCCCGCATAAAAGACTTAGTATCTGAGTGCTTTGGTACTCCGTGATCTTGCCTTGAGAGCCCCTTTTTCTTTACTATTTACCAATAATAATAGTGTCATATATCACTTTGATATTTAAGATGCATGTTAACATTTATGTTGACTCTGTTTATGTTGATGTTGAAGGGTTCAGGGGCTTTTGCGTTCAGGAGCCATGAAAGAGGCTGACAAGCCAATCTGGTATGAGGTCTATGCAACATTTCCACCAAAAATTGAACCAAAGTTTGACAGATTCATTCAAGAACGACAACCACCAAACATTTTATATCGGGAGGATGCTTTACGTGCGTTAGTATCTAAGGCTGTCAGTTGATTTCTTTAGCAAGTAAGTAAAGTAAGACATTTGAGGCAGTAAACATTCGTGATTACACAAAGGATAAGCCTGCTCTATTTGCAGTAACGCATTCCCATTGCTTTCATATTAATTCTGAGTGTGGGCTTGGACCAGCAGGATGGAACTCCTTCACACACAGCAAAAAGCACTCAACTTCCTTCATCAGGCGAATGTCACCTTTTGCTAACCAGACGTTTGGCTTCCAAATGGTCCAGGCCTGAACCTGGTAGATTACGTTATTTGGAGTGCCCTTTAAATGAAAAGACTACCTTTGTTGTAAAATTAATTATCAATAGTTGGCCATTGTTGAGGATTAGCAAAAATACCACAGTGATTTATGTACAGGAACATTATCATAATACTAGCATGGAAAAGATTCTAGGATAAATTTCTGAGAACCCGGGACACAGACTATAACATTTAAATAGCAACAAATTCTTTGCATTTTGAAAAGAAAAATTGAGATTGGACACATTGTTCTCATTTTTAATGGCCCACTCTGTGTGTCACATAGAAGCACAAAATGTACATGCATCATTCAAACTGACCATTTCTTTGTGATTTCATTCAGAAAATTCTACAACAACTTCGGAAGTCCTGATGTAATTGACATGAAGCAAAGTAACTCCGTATGCTACAGTGAGAAGTAAGCAATGTGCATTTTGCGATGTTTAGTTCGAAGTCTTTGTAGCTGTGTAAATACAAATTATGTGTTCATAATGAGAAACTCAATATAATTATAACTGACAAAGGTAGCAATACAAGGATGACTATGGTAGTTTTAAATGTTTTATATAAATACTTATTTTTATCTTGCAATAAACTATCTATCACTGCAAACATCCTATGATCAAATCATTTTCCTTTTGTTTAATCATAGTGTGCTCATTCTGCTCTGTTTAATCATAATGTGCTCAGTTCATGCTGAATTGATGCTCAGATAATAGCAATCTTTATTTCATGTAAATTTGACACAATGCAGAATAATTACAACCTGGTTGTTCCTATCAGTGTTGTGCACGAGACCGAAAATCCAAGACCAAGACCGAGTGGTCCAAGACCAAGACCAAGACCGGGTGGTCCAAGACCGAGACCAAGACCGGGTGGTCCAAGACCGAGACCAAGACCAAGACCGCAATTTTCTGGTCTCGAGACCGTCTCGAGACCAAGACCACGTCTCGAGACCACACCACTGAGGTCCAAATCCCTGCTCCTCAATGTTTGCAAAACTACAAAATGCCACATCGAGCAATTGCATCGATGTAATTACTTACTAAGGCACTAGGATAACTGAGCATTCACGTTTTCTTGTCTCTTTTGATGCGACCAAGAGGTCCAAGACCAAGACCAAGACCGGACCTTCAAGACCAAGACCAGACCAAGACCGGACCATCAAGACCGAGACCAAGACCAAGACCGGACCTTCAAGACCAAGACCAAGACCGGGTGGTCCAAGACCAAGACCAAGACCGCAATTTTCTGGTCTCGAGACCGTCTCGAGACCAAGACCACGGTCTCGAGACCACATCACTGGTTCCTATGGCTCGATCTTCACAGTGCTACATAGAAGCTTTGCTTTTGTCGGTCCGTCTTTCTGGAATAAGTTACCTATTAGTCTCCGTAATGAACTTCTTTGTCTTTCTTTGCCCCTTTTCCGCAAGCGTTTGAAAACCATTCTCTTTGATTATGGTTTGGTGTCAGGTCGGGTGCGCCTCTGAGGAGTTCTCTTGAAGTGGCGCTATATAAATGTTCGATTACAATTACAATTCATAGAATGACGGATGATTCTAAGTTGTTACAGGACTTGAATTTAACTGTTGACAGCCAACAGGTTGCCCATCACTAATTTTACCAACGCCATTTGGAAGGTAGAGTGGACCTTTGGGAAGGTAGCGGGAAGCGATCCAGTGTTCATGCAAGGAGTGTTAATCATTACCCTAAACCTCCTTGCAAGTATCTATGGGTGGCCTGTATATTTGTTCAAGGCATCGAAAGCACTTCAAAACTGCCCAAACGTTTGCTGTTATTGGTCAATTAATAAGTTTGTTTTCTGCGAATTCATTTATACCGGCAAAACCATATAAAATATAATTAAAACAGGACAAAAGTTTATCAGGAATTGGAAGCCATTATGCCTGTTATGCAAAAGTCTGCTCGTTTTAGATTTTCTTAATATTTATTCCTGATGCCTAAGTTACAGATATATATGACAGTAAAAAAGTCACTATGTGTACATTATTTCTGATAGGTTTATCAAAAGGTATGCTGAGTTAGAATCCAAGGCAGGTGACCAAAGTGAAACCCAGCTCTTTGAAGTTGTGAAGGAATCTCTCAAGGCTGAAGGCATTGTCTTAAAGACTTTGGACGAGATTGAGGAGGTGAGAAAAACAATAAAGCAGAAGTTTTATAAATTAACTTTTGACGTATAGCCAAGGATTCTTCCTAAATTAATTATCTGTGAGGCCCATATTAGGTGTGATCTACTATTGCTTCGAACATGCTCTGAACAAATGTTACTGTTGTTAAAAGGAACAAGGGCGTGCACAGTAGGTTGTGCATACACTGCGTGAGGTGGGACTAAAGGTATCAGAATGGCATCTAGGTTCCCATTTTTATCAGGTTGAAGTACTCTGTCACTGGCTAAATGATGCAGTTTTCCAATGCATGCATGTATTTCGGACGGGAACACTGATCCATGTTTATTTCTTTATTTATTAAGATAATTTATGATGGCACCTCAGAAATATATTATGCTGTTTATGTATTTCAGCTGTTTTATGTTATTTTCTTTATACTGCTTGATTTCTGTAAGAAAGGAGCGCTGAAGTCTGAGTGTGTTTTCTAATGTTAAAGGAGAAGAAGGCTCTTAGGAAATCAAAGGAAAGTCAGTTTAAAATGCCAGATCGCAAAGAAACGTCGGAGAAACAGGCAATTCTGCAACTCGAAGAGATGGCGGACAGTCGAGAGGCAAACGACTTTATTTACGATGAAATATTGGATCCAGAACTGAAACAAAAGTGACAACTGTTTGATGTTATTAATATAATCTATTGCAATACGTAATAGACTACGACTTTGTCATTGTGCAACATTTTATTATTGTTCTACAATGAATTTCACATTTATGATACTTTTTCAACATGTTGCCGAACCATGCCACACAGGATACAAATTCATTATAAAGTCTCCTAACATGCTGGTTTCCAGTTCAATCAATCGATCAGAATTTATATAGCACCCCGTCAAGATCCTTACTCAGTGGCGCTCCCGGCCCAGAACTCTGGTGCATTCCAGTATTGCTCAAAATTGCTCAGAACAAATTTCAGGATTGACAATATTCCCGTTAAGAAAAAACGATTAATTAGAGCTTGCAAACTGCACACGCAGGTACTACATGTTAATGTTCATTTATTCATTCTTTGGACTTAAATAGCACCACTTCAGGAAACCTATGCTGAGGGCTGCTCCCAGCCCAGCCACTGTTGGACACAGGGCTCAAAGTGTGGCTAGACGGCATCCAGGCACTTGTTTTAAAATCTGAACACCATCCTGCCACTTAATAGGTCAGCAGAGGGAATCCTCTGCTGTTTACTTAACATAGTAAACTTGTCATTGAGGCTTATGCTCGTTGAGCTTGGAAAGGTAAGGACCTTCCATGAACTTCTTTTTTTACACTATAAGCACATGTTGGACAAGTCTCCATTGCCCTCTACAGCCAAATGTTCAATTTATTACTATTATTATTGCAAAACATTGGAAATTTATTTGCATCTGTATATTTTGCATTTTCCCATTTTATCTTGTTCTATGTGTCAACTTTGAGCATAATCAATATCAGTGCTAGAAACAATTTGAAAGCAGCGGCAGCAGAGTGCAGCATTTGCACACTGAACTAAACCTGTAAACATAACTGAACTCACATGTATACCAGCTCTTCAAGTAGGCAAGGGTTGGCAAACAAAAGCCAACCCAAAAGAAGTTGAAAACAACATGCAACCCATCTACCATTAAAAAGTTAATAATAACAACAACAGAGAAGCAAATAAAGTTTACTGTTGTGATTATTGCAATTTTAACACGTAATCAGCCATCACCAAAACTGACTCGATTCGTGCAATTGGTAGGTTCTGCGTGTGGATATAAGTGCCATGAAAACTTCAAAAAATTTATTAATAAGATTTGATAATGCTATAAATGTTGAAAATCTTTAAAATTTAAAATTACAAAAGACTTAAGCTTTCTAGCTGCCAGCAAAAGTCTTTGACAAAGTATTTATAATCAAATTATGGACAAGAAATATGGAAATCAGCTCAACAGCTGATATGCTTAGAGCTTCTACAGATCTTACAATGAAGAAATAAATTGCGGCCATCAGAACCCAAAGCAGATAAACAATATTTGAGAAAGTACTGTAAATGCAAAAAAAAGACTACCAATGCTTGGAGATCAAAGTAATGAAATTAGCAATCGCATAAGCAACCAGTTAACCAGTGACATGATTCAAAATGATTCCCATAAACTTTGAAACAAAGTACCAAAACCAAACCACAGCAATGCACACAATGGAGCTGACTGAGAAGTACAGTAGTGCACTACAGTCAAACATGAAAAAAATCATACACAACAATCATGGTGCTCACTGTCCTTCTCAGCATGCACAATTTCTTAATCCTTAAACAAGAATAGCTTTGTTTTCCTAGTAACTCTTTCAGTACACATCATCATAGTGCAGAGATATTTGCATACCATTCGACATACCATACTTTGCCGACACAAAAGTCTAAGCAGCATAAACCTTCCGGTAGCTTGAAATGCATATATACTTGCAAGCTGAAAACTACCATTATGATTATGTAAACAACTAGGTCCTGGCAATGCCATGGCAGCCATATGCAATGCAGCAAAAGACCATAACGTACAGCAACACATGATAAAGCAGGTTTGACCTAAGACTGCTTTTACAATTTCAATTTTAAAACTCAAATTAGCATATATAGCCAGACTTCATGCATGGCTAAACTTGTTGTCAATAAAAGTAAAACAAAGTGCATATCACAGGTGCACTGCTCTTCAAACTGCAAATCTGTAAACGTTTTTACAGTCCCATATTATCAGCAAGTAATGTAAAATGAAACTGGTAAGAAGAGAGTAAAAACAATTAATACAGCATATGAAATTTAATGTACCCTTAACATTTAGGTTACAACACAACCTTTCTTACATGCGCCAATGTTGCTTGCAAACAAATGCTTTTTCACACGAGACATTGGAATTTGAGTGTATTATCACCACCTGGTGTGATTACTTTCAACAATATAATCTATGTAGCCAATTTGTTTTTGGTACAACAAGAACAACAAAGAATATTTAGAAACATGCAAAAAATTTCTATAAAGACAGAAAATCACTTCTGTGACAGAACAAAATTAAAAGGTATAAATCAAGCTTGTCTCTTCGTTACTACTAAACACTGTTTCTTGTATTTATTATGAGCATTAATCCTCAATGTTGAGTAATGTACTCAGTAATCAGATGAAAAAATGAGTTACCAGCATTTTATGATATTTTAATTAGTTCTAAAAAATTTATCCTGTGGTAGAGTACATGCCAGTAGCCTACATGCCACGAGCATTGATATTCATAAATAAACACTTCTAGTGAATACTAAAAAGTAAAATACGCTACGTGAGAGTAAAGCTGCAAACAGTTATTGCACAGAGTTACAACATTTGCACGATGTCAATGCTTAAATTGCACGACTGAAATTGGCTTAAAACAGACTTTGGAATTGTATTTCACTTGGGTCAATGACAGGCAGATAAAATTAATACAGAAATCTTCTACCCCAAATTTTACATCACAAGCATTTTCACTAAACTTGGTAAGCTAAATGAAGCCTAAATTTATCTGACATGATATTATAATACAGCAGTGCTGGATTTCATCAAATCAAAACCATTTCCATTCCATAATTCAATTTATATACAACAAATAATTATAACCTACCGGGTACTGGTTACTAAATTCTAGCAACTAAATTCTCGCAAATAACAGGAAAATTTACAAGAATGCTATAAATTCAACACTTACTTGAATATCTTCAATGTTAGATCTTTAGGTTGTGGTTTGTTAGCTAGTTGTTTAGATATCACATGACTCTATCAACATACAGGTATCGGAAATACTTTATAAGCCCTAAAAACCACTTCAGTGACTTCAAATAAAATATTGGTATTGTTTTAAATTTAGAATTATGTACGGAATCCAATCAGAATCTGTGATAAAATACAGAATTGACATTGAACACAATCAGAGAAAATGATTATTATAAATAACAAACTTGTGTAATAATACTGATATTATATTTATCAGATTTGCATAAGTTATTTTGCTAAAAAATTCACAATAATTCCAAGAATAAATAAAAATAAAATAGTAATAACATAATACCAGCAATAATAATATATCATTATAATAATAAAAAATAAAAGTAAACAGAGGAAAACTAATAACCATAACTAGGAATAGTAGTAACCAGTTGTTTAATCAGATAATTATATGGATATATAATTTATTGTCCTGTTGCTTAGTTAAGCGACTCCAGCCACGAAGGCTTGTCTGAATTCGGGGTTTTCAGTTTGATGTTGAACTGCTTGAGGGTGTCTTCCAGCGCGCACTGATTGCCCGAGAAGTACGAAGCCACTGCGTTGTGGAACAGCAGCAATTGCTTGTGCATCACTTTCACCTGAAACCATTACACATTTTTTTTCACAAAACTCACAATCTACCCTGGAAATAAGTTAAAGACTAATAATACAGGCTGTAAAGACAGACAATAGACGGTACATTGACAAATGAAACACTGAGAAAGGTAAAACGTGTCTCAATTCACTTACACTAGCAATACCTGACAAAAGATGGTCACATTATACTATTGATGGCCTATTGTATTCTAGCATCTTCTCTGCCCAGTTGTTCCTCCTTTCGGTCCTTGACCATTGATGGTCACTTGGTTCTCCTGTGGGTGCATTCTTATAATTATAGCCCATCTAAAAGTTTTGCTATTGTGAGCCCCTCTAGACCTTTCTTTTTTTGATCAGTGCTGCACATGCCTGAAAACCTCTTTTTACCAATGAAGAGTCAGGTGAGAACTGAGGAGCGCCTCTGATCTTGAGGGGCACAATGTAAATACTCGATTATGAATTACAGGATTGGTCTAAAGATGGATTGGGCCCATGTCCAAATGTGATTATCTAATTTCAATTATTTAAATTTTTCTTGAATTCAAATATTCTATTAACTGGTCAAACATGGTTATTAGTACAAATCTATTGTGGAGCGGTTGCAGTCTCTGGCAGATACTAGAGCACCCTTGTAATGGCTTGTGCTGTTATTACGACGCTATAAAAATAGTTCCATTCATCATCACCAAGCTCTAGCAACTGCATAATAATGCCAATAAGTCTGAATTAAAGTAATTAGATAATTACATTCTTCCCAATACTCACTCGGTTTTCATCAAGAAACTTCATTTTAACCATAACGTCAGCACGGAGTTTATCGAACTTTTCTTTGTGAAGCTGGTATCTCTTCTGTGCATCCTCCGCCTTTTGCCCAGACGACGAGTCCCTCGGCATTGATTGCAAAGCCTCTAAGTCTGTCCGATATGCATCATATTCAACTCTGCACACCACCAAACAAGAATTAAGATAGACGTGAAGGAATGTAAGATAACATTTTTTCATGCATTTCTTTCATGCATGAAAGTCTTCAAATTGAGCCTGCAACATTCCTTGCCAAATGGATACATAATTAGCATTTGTATTGAGGTTATACATGTCAAGGATACATACGGATGCAGAAATGCCAGCGTAGAGCATTATCAGTGCTATGCATTTTATGTAGCACAAAAATTATTGGCACAAGCACAAACACAGAAATCTAAGATATATAATAGGAAAGAAGAAGTAAATATAATTTACTAATCTAGTTACTCACTAAACTGCTAAGTATGCTGTTACTTTACACATACCGTATATTACATGTATATATAAATCAAGACTGTTTCCACTCTTTTTCCAAATACAACCAGTCTAGGTATTTGCAATCAGTATTAGTACATCAGGTCTAAAGTTAAATTTGTATAGCTCTCTAGATATGCTTAGCATATAATTTGTATTGAGGTTAAACCTTAAAATTCACACGAGTCAACTTGTCTAACCACAATAGTCTCACCTCTGTTGCTCCTAATTATGATTCTGCACTATGGTTTTCCCTAGAAGCAAAAACCATCATATCCGACTTCTTCTCATTCATCCTATACATAGTCTCATTAGATTTTCCGTCACTCACCCATACATTACTTCCTCAGCAAACGAACACGTCAGTATACACACTGAATCTACACACAAGCTCACCTTGCTGCCTCATACTGCTTAATTGTAAGCAGTGTATCATCCATGGTTTTATTGCACAATGTGTTCATCGTTGATGTGAAGAAATTCAGAGCTCCTGCAAGCAAACATAGAAATGGAAATATAAACTAAATCAGCAGTTACCTGAAACTCTACTCTTGTCCAAACTGATCATGCAATCAAACTCACCTATCAAATAAAAATTAAATTACCGAGAAACTGCCAAGTCCTTGCAGATAAATGACCGAAATATTTAAAATAAGAAAGTTCTCAAAAAGCTCTTATTACGGTAAAGGAGAACACGTTTACATAGATATGAAAGTGGCAAACAGATCGCAAGCAATGGCATAAACTTGTTGCAATTAGTTGGAAACCTAATTATGCTTCGCCAACTTTTTTAAATCTAAATTAGCAGCAAAATACTCGCTGATGACAAACTCAGTAAATTGATAGCACTACACAACAATTTTAGCCTTACAACAAAACAAGCATGATGTCACCAGTTACGGGTCCACAGGTTCAGCCTGCTTGCCATACAGAAGTTAACACTATAATTGCAATCGGATTTCATAACAGAGACGACATTCAGTTACGCACCAAGTAAAGTCTCTCCGTTCTTGTAGAGCACCCTCTGTGTTTCTGAGTTGTACAAGAACTCCTCCCTTAACTCAGGATTCTTCTGTGATAGGTCACTGAAAGCGTCGCTCAGTGCTCGCTGCGTCTGCGTCATATGGCTAAAGTGACTTGTCAGCGCTTGTGCCAAGCGCAGAATATTTGCATACTTCAGCTGCGTATCACGCAATGACTCGATCTGTCCCTCCAGATCAGCATCCACGGTTTTTGACCCGCGGCCAAGACGCTCGGACAGCAGCTGCCTCGTGAACTTGTACGTGTTAAAGGACCATGCCTTGATGCTGTCAATCTTCGACTGTGGAGACAAAGGAACCGGCTGCAGATTGCCAACGCCGCGAGTCGGAGTACTGCGGCTGTGATCCGGACTTGAAAGAGGAATGTTGCTAGTGGCTGTGAAACAGAATCAGCTAACACGTTAAGAAATGCGAGTACGCCTTTTTATTACGCCTTTTTATTACCACAGTTTGATACATTTATGTCCCTGACTGTTTGCAAGATGCACAAATATGTTAACAAGAAGCGTAAAAAATATACTTTCAAGATCACTTGAGGCTACATTAGCAGCCGAGTATGTAATATATGTATGATGATAATTTTATTGTAATTTTTCAACAGACTATGTAACTTAGTTCATCAATAAACCAACTTGATATCCACAGACAAGAACATGCAACTATCACTAAATGATTACACAGACAATTAGTAATAGCAAATAACTTCACAGCTGGCAGGCAATATTATTCAAAAAGCATGATAAAGGAATATTAGTGAGATGCTTAACTCTACAGTACCAAACACAGACTTGGTACTTGGGTAACGGTCAGTGGTCAGTGGAAAACCAGTTCACCTCCAGGGTCAATTCACCACATGATTCTGAGGTGAGTAAATGTTTAGCTTAGAAGCAGGTTAAGATGTTTACACAGATATTCATCTGTTAATTGAGTCAAAAGATTCTTTAACCCAACTACCGTGCTTCCACCTATAATCTCCTCCACAGAGCAGTGGCAAAGTATATAAAGAAAATTGTGCAAGATAATAAGTGCTGTAATATGCCAAACAAATTTCTGTCGAGGGCAACGGCCTCTGTTGTCATAGGCCCTCATCAAATCTGGATTCATTTGAGTTCAACAATAGCATCAGCATTGTAAGTTATTAATTAATCCAAACGATGTCCCAACACAAAAGACTTTGGAAAGCAACTGCAAGTGCAACAGAACTTTGTCATCAATCCTACTGTAGCAGAGCACAGCAAAATGAGTTATGTAAACCTCATGCATCTGCACACAGCACTCAACCCAAACTTCTCAGCAATCTACATTGTTATTTAATTACCTGGAGCAATAACAGGTGCTTTCACAGATCCAGCATGTGTTCCAGATGGTAACGTGTTAGGCCGATACGACTGGCTGGCATTACTGCTGCTGCTTCCAGCACGAACCGCACCAGGACCAATTTCAATGTGGCCAGAACTGTTGCTATGGCTAGAGCTGTTGCTATGGCCACTGCTGACATTACTGCTGTCGTTAAGAATCTCCTTCAGATCTCTTTCAAACTTATCATCATCGTCGGTGTCTCCTCCGTGTGAACCATTGTTGACATGTGACGAACTGTATGCCATTTCTCGGCAAATTCTAAACGACACAAAACTTGGATAAATGTATGCAAAAAAGCTTTACATTATACATTTTAAGTGCAGCACACACACACACACACACACACACACACACACACACACACACACAATATTGGCAATGTACTACGAAAACTGTAAATGACGACTTTGACATAATAGTTGGGTTATAAACAAAAGACTAAGTACTGCTTGAGACTTCTCAAGTAGATAAGTGTTCACAAAGCATTTGTCAACAACACTAAGCTATATCAGCAAGGTACATTCATTGGCTTTCTTTACAAGACTTTCCTACTATCTCAGCATTTACCAGAAGAAATATGAAGTTCAACAAAAACTCCCTCAAGGAAAGTGGTAAGTAGGCATGACATCTAACATTCACGACATATAAAATTCTGCTGTTCTGCATGGCAGTGTTTTGCTCAAGCCATATGCACTAGGTTGGCAAACCACTAGGCTACTGCATTGTATGCTTTTGGAGCAATGGAGCGTTGGGCCTTTCAGCAAAATCTCTACCACAAAGTATGGCTCAATATATGAATAGGGCCAAGGAAAATCGTGTCGTCGCTATGCAAGATATTTTAAAGCTTGTTTTAACACGGTGGTAACAGTCTATGTGCCTTATGCCTAGGGTTTGCTCAGGAACATTTTATTGTAGCCTTAAAACAGTACTTTTCAGCCGAGGTTGGGTCGGGAGCGCTCCTGAGTAGTAACCTTGAAGGGGCGCTATATAAATGTCCGTAATGAATTAATGACTAAAGTGATCGGGAAATTAAACATGCACTACGAAATTAAGTCCGTGTACCAATTAATCACAGCTGAGTCCGAGTCACCGTCTTCGTAAGTTTGCCAGCTCTTCATTGCGTGCGATATTATGTGGGATACGGTAGTCGAATAATTAGAGCGCACATTAAGTAACGCGGACTACAGGTTCGAACGTCCCATGAGACGTAAAATTACTGTATAGGGACCTCGAGCAAGTACTTCATTCACAATAGCTCAGCGCTATTGTTTGATGCTTGGCCATTATATAGTGGCGCTTAATAAATGCATAATATTAAAAAATATATCGTATAACAGAATCAACCGGCGTCTTCTAAAATCACATAATGGCTGGCAAAATAAGCACACGAACTGTCAAGCAAGTACCAATTACTTACAAAGCTTAAATAGTACTAAAATGGAGCATTAGATTGAAGAAATTTAATTAAATTCAGTCACCTATCGATGACGTTTAGTATTCCAATATGTACAGCAGCAAAGATGAAGCATCGCGATAGAACCTTCACTTTGTTCAATGGCACCCAAGGTCCAATAAAATGATCGATTCCGTGTTGGTCACCCAAAAATTAATAATGTTGTGGTTTACCTAAGGAAATCGTAATCGTGATCATAATCTCGAGATTTCTACAGCGCCCACAAAAACGAAGTTACAGTAACCAACCTATTCACAGGTTCTCAATCAAAACCAAATCGATAGGCCTAGGCCTAAGCACAGTATAGACCTATCTGTTATCTATACTGTGGCCCTTGACGTTGGCCTAAGCATGCAGAGGGTAGACAAAAAAACCGAAACAACTATATTTAATCCTTGCAATTTATTTGATAAACACATAGATATAATAAATTATTATATCTATGGATAAACATTGATGTATGTGCACTTGTTATGTTGCCCCTTCTAGCTCTCTCTTAGAGGCGCTCCCGACTACAGCGTGGGCACTGCATCGGGGTTTCACCACAGTATAAATAATTACCAGTAGGTCTACCCGGATGGCTGCCTGTTGCCAACTTTTTTTGGTGACGTGGTCAGCCTCCATCTTGGTAGCAATAGACCAGCATTTGCATCGTATATTGCTATTAATAGTACACCATAACAATTCTCTTTATAAAATAACCCAGAGTGAGAGTTGAGTTGCTGGGGACCATTTTTTAAAATATATTATTATTATAACTTTAATTATTTGTTATTTCCAGCCTGTTGCGACTTTTTCCGCGTAGTACATTGCAGTTCTTTTAATGCAACCCGGCTTCGAGATTAAGACGTATAGTAAAAATGCCATTGATTTAATGCCCTCAAATTTCTCTAATAAAATGAGTTAGCAGGAGATCTCAGAGGCTCGGGCTCACTTTTTGGATATATTATTTTCTTATCTTTCATTATTTGTTATTTCCAGCTTGTAGCAAATTTTTTCCGGGCAGTACATTGCAGTTCTTTTAATGAATCCCGACTAATATGGCGGCTGCCGGAAACCGAAATTTGTAGTTTGTACCATAGAATTGAAAGTAACTGTAATTTGCTTATGGAGTTTATTGCTGCGAAAATGGCGGATGACAGTGGGTGGGGCTTTAAATCTCGTCACTTATTCTGACGACTGCGAGATCCGAAATCGACGTACTGTTAATTATTTATACTGTGGTTTCACCACAGTAGCCTAACTATAGGCCTACTGTTGTTTCACTCCGAAGCGCTGAGCAATGGCGAGTGAAGGACTTGTACAAGGTCCCTACAAAATTAACTTGGTCGCTAAAAAATTGAGTAGTATTAGAGGATAAATTACTTGGGAATATTTTGTGGTCATCGATTTCCCTTTCAGCCATAGATGGCGCTCCACTTAAAAGATGTGAAATTTTCCATAACTCCGATTATCGCCCAAAATCCTGTACAAGGCGGCTAAAGAAGGAAGAAACTAGTCCTGTGTATAAAGAGTCCTTGGAGCATAGCTCTAGGCCCTACCTGAATCTAGCCTATTTCTAAAATTTCGCGAATCTGTTGATTTTATCGCGCCTCTGTAGGCCTATGCCTAATTAGCCTAACTAATTAGGCGAAGTTTATATCCGCGTCGACCAGTGGCGTAGCCAGGAATTTATAATGGCGGGTTTATGGCCTGATGCTTGTTTTTCTTATAATATAGGCCTAAGTGGACAAAATTAGCCTTTAAAAAACTTTTTTCCTAAGCCGATGGGGGTGGGGGGTTAACCCCAACCATCTCTTTGTCTACGCTACGGTATCCGACCCTGTTTAGCGACCAAGTTTTGGCTTAACTTGTCATCTTTTGACAATCCCTCTGACCGGACGCAGCGATCGCGGATAGGCTGTTTCCTGCGTTAAGGTTTGTAACAGCGCTTTAACATTTGAGCCTACGATTAAGAATTTCTGAGTAGGTCATATAGGCCCATTGGCTACCTAGGCCTATAAGCTTATGACTTTATTTATGGGCGGCGCTGCATGTTCCTTTACGTTGGGTTAGGCCTAATTAGGCCTACACCACGTACGTTGGGTTAGGCCAGTGGTGGATCCAGAACTGTTTCAAAGGGAGGGGCCAAAATAATCTTACATCTTGGATGGGGAAAACAAATTTGTCATCTGCCCAAAAAAATTCGGGAAAATCATACCATTTCATCCGCCAAAAAAGTTGATGGCCTTTTTTTTAGTCCCCAACACTTGTAAACCGAACGGGGGCCACGTCCCGTCCGTGCAATTTTCAGAATGTGGGGGGCCAATTTCCATTACACCCATATTCGTATTGCTAATTTAAGACCAAATGGGGGGTCCCATGGCAGTTTTCGATGGGGGGTCATGGCCGGATTGGCCCCCCCTGGATCCGCCCCTGGGTTAGGCCACTGATCCTACGGAAACTCTACCCGGACCACCATGGACTACTCGATCTTACGGACAACCATTTTACTCAACTCAACGCTCGTGAATAAGCCGGTGCCCCGCACTTGGCTTTCTAGAGGCGCTTTGGACATTAGGAGATTTTACGATTACGATTACGAAATAAAGTCCAGTTCTGATAAGGCCTATACTCCCTATAGGCTACTTAGTGAACATTTCGAGAACTTTTCCATTAGGTCTCATCAAGCTACGATGAATAAAATTCATGAACATTTCAATCAGCTACCCAAATTAGCGGTTTGTGAGCGAATATATTAGAGTCCTGTAGTAATTCACCGACATTTCACTAGATGGCGTCAGCTGCATAATTCCTGATAGAAGAACTATAATACATAATTATCCTAATAGAGTTAACTAAGACTAATGGGCCTATAACACTGGTCTACAGCAAATTTGGTGTCTAAGTTTTTTCAGCTGATTTAGGACAAGTTTCATGTGCTGAATCGAAAAATCACATTGGTTTTGTTGAGTCAGGTCATTTTTTTTATATAGCGCCACACGAACTTTTTACGTGTCTATGCTTGTTATCGATATAATCAACGACCTCATAATAGTAAGTGAGATATCTATGCGTTTTCAACTCTAGATTCTAGTTGTTTCTTTCATTTATTCAATTGTTATTGTGCAATGAAAAGATGGCATCAGGTAGAAGATCTTGTAAAAACAAACCTGATGTATTTTGCTACATCTGTGGTGAATACACCTTTATTGCCAACAGGAACTCGGTCACCAACTTTGTAAAGCGTGCTCATCATTCTTATTTCGGTATGAAGCTGGGTGATCAAGATAAACTTTGGGCACCTCACATGATATGCAAGACCTGCATAGAGCATCTTCGTCAGTGGACCAAAGGAACAAGGAGTTCTTTGAAATTTGGAATTCCTAGGGTTTGGAGGGAACCTTCCAACCATGCAACTGACTGTTACTTCTGTGCCATTGATGTAACTGGAATAAACAAGAAAAACCGGAGCTGCCTCAAATATCCTGATCTGGAATCAGCACGTCGTCCTATGCCCCACTATGATGAGATTCCAGTGCCTGTATTTCATGATCTTCCCGACATGAGTGACGAAGAATTCTCCTCTTCCAGTGTTGAAGAAGATGAAGGAGAAGAATTTGTTTCTGAAGATGACGCTCCACATCCGTTCTCTCAACATGAAGTTAATGACCTTGTTCGTGATCTCAGCTTGTCAAAATCGAATGCTGAGCTGTTGGCATCGAGACTGAAGGACAAAAACCTCCTCTCTCATAGTGCTAGCATCAGATTCTACCGAAGCAGGCATGAAGAGTACCTCCCGTTTTTCACTAAAGATAATGACCTGGTGTACTGCACTGATATTGAACAGCTCCTGCATAAACAGTACAAAACCGAAGAGTGGATACTATTTATCGACAGCTGTAAGCGATCACTGAAATGTGTTCTATTGCATAATGGCAACCAGTTTGCCTCTGTGCCCAATGCACACTCAACAACACTCAAAGAGAAGTATGAGGCGGTGAAGTACGTTCTGGAGAAAATTTGTTATGATCAGCATGAGTGGCTGATTTGTGTCGATTTGAAAATGGTTAACTTTTTGTTGGGACAACAGTCTGGGTTTACAAAGTTCCCATGTTTTCTCTGTTTGTGGGACAGTAGGGATCGAGCACAACATTACATAAAGAAGGAGTGGCCTATACGGGAAGAATTACTGCCCTGCCGTGCAAGGAACATCATCAACGAGCCACTGGTGAACAGAGACAGGATCTTATTCCCACCGCTGCATATTAAGTATTAAGCTCGGCTTGATCAAGCAATTCACCAGAGCTCTGGACAAGGATGGGGACTGCTTTGCATGCATGTGCAAAGCTTTTCCAGGTTTTACTATTGAAAAGTTGAAAGCTGGGATTTTTGACGGTCCTCAGATTCGACAGCTCATGAGAGATCCAGAGTTTGAGACCTCAATGAAATCAGTGGAGATTAAAGCGTGGAAGACTTTTGTTCAGGTTGTCAACAACTTCCTTGGCAACAACAAGGCCAGGAACTATGAAGAACTTGTTACCAAGATGCTGACTGCTTTTAGAAACCTTGGATGCAACATGAGCATCAAAATGCACTACCTGTTCTCCCATTTGAGTTGGTTTCCTGAGAATCTTGGATCAATGAGTGACGCACAGGGGGAGAGGTTCCATCAAGACCTGAAAGAGATGGAGACAATGTATCAGGGGCAATGGGATGCAGTAATGATGGCAGATTACTGCTGGACCTTGAAAAGAGACGTCCATGCTGCTAATTTTTCCAGGAGTTCCAAGAAACTCAAGTTCAAGCCATGAATTTGTAATGTTCAATGATGCTGAGAAACATCAGTTTCTGTAACTTTTTATATAATATGTTAAGAAATACAAAGTTCTTGTTGAAATCAGATGTCTGATTTTCGACTTTCTAATGATTTCTTTAAAATCGAGTTAGCAGAAAAACATGACCTGATACAGAAAAATGAGTGTCATATTTGGATTCCGCATTGCCAAATTGATATAAATCAGTTGAAAAATCTTAGACACCAGACCAAAATTTTTTTTGTAGACCAGTGTAATTATAAGCATAGGCCTATCCGTTGCTAGGTTATTATATAAGCACCGCCACTGGTTGCACTCTGCCAGCTAGTGTCAGTCCCAAGCCTGGATAAAGGAGGAGGGTGACACTAATCGTCTTTGAAACGGCAGTGCATGTCGATCGTTAAGCATAATCATCATCAGCTGCAGCAGCAGCGGGGGCGGCATCGACGTCGTCGTCGTCGACGTCATCATCATCATCATCGTCATCATCATCATCTTCATCATGTATGCATGCGGACGGACGGACAGACAGACAGATTGATGAAAGGAAATGTAGATAAGTGGATACACGGATGGTTAGTGGATGGATGATTGAATTGGTGATTGCATGACATGTGTGGATAATTCGATGGATATGGATCGAGTGACGTATTGATGACCGGACAAAAACAGTGGAGTTACGAGTTCTATTCGTAGGGTATCTAAAGTCTCAGATGTGTGTCACAGTATGTCTATAGATCTGATGCACATAAATTATATAATGGAGCGATATTTAACTACAAATTTAAAACACACAATCAAGGTTATATAGCCCATACAGCCATGGAGTCTGTGTATGATAAAAGTGAATATTCAATGTCGCCAAAATTATTTTTGCCTCTTTATGCCACTAGGTCTATTATAGGCCTACTTCGCTGAATTAATTATTATTCTAGTATTTTTATTTTCAAAAAAGTTGTTGAGCATCTGCCTTGGTGTAACAGAGTCAAGGTCTTGCTTGAGCATAGGCGCCCTATACAGGCCACGACTCGATCCCTGGTCTCTGACTGTCTCTGTTTAGATGCCAGGTTTCTCATTGTTGATTCAATGAAGAAATGTTGGAATGTCGCTGTCGTCTTTTTGGCATCTCAGTCGGGAGATCATTCAATTGGAGTCGTCGAAGGACCATTGCACTTCGTATACTATAACATATTGTTGATGATGAAGCAGAGGTAAATTCAAATGAGTAACTGCAGTAATTATTCATTCGCCACTCCTTCCTCCCTCATGAGTATAGCTGACGTTTTTCTCTCGACGACGACGTATGCTCTAATTCTCGAAGATGAGAAATCCGGAGAACGTTGTGTACATGTAACCATGGAGATGGGAAGCCCGATTCAGCAGCAGCAGCCAGACTTGCTCTCCACGATCGAGGCTTAGTATGGCGATGTTGGAGGATGCTCCCCAGCTGGGAATGCTCTCTGCCCAGACGGTTGCTACCATCAATCCGTTCTTCACTAGCATCACACCCGCCTTCAAGTCAAGTAAACAACAGTTAACGTCACTTCATACATGTTATAATAATTTTTTGTGGCGAATGCACGTGCAGTGCATGTATGACATGTATGTAGGCCTACTATACCCCCGCAGTCGGTCGAGTCGTGGGCTACGATCGACTTGAGTCGGCCCGGCCGACGATCGACTCGATCAACTTCGTCGACTTGGCATAGGTTAGTTTTGTCTCAATAAAAATTGCTCACCTCTGCAGCCTTTTTAGGCCTAGTTATGTATTCTCAAAATGAAATTATAGGATAGTTGATCTGTATCATAATCCTGATCATAATCAATGTGACGTCAAAATAAGCCTAATTTCGTATTCACAATGAACTTATAAATCATAATAGTAGATTTGCATCATAAATTCATAATCGTAGTGACGTCACAATAGGCCTCGTTTGTTTTAGATTCTCAAAATGAGCTTCTAAAACAGAATATCTGTATAATAATCGAAGTGACATCACAATAGGCCTTGTTTGCCTCGTTTATGCTCTCAAAGACGTACTTTCATCATAGTAGATCTGTATCATAATCGAAGTGACGCCACAGTTGACCTTGCTTTTGTATTCTCAAAAATGAACTTCTATAATAGGCCAAGAAACCTAGATCTGTATCATAATCGAAGTTAGTCACAATAGGCCTAGTTTTATTCGCAAAATAAACTTTTTAATAGTAGGTCTATGTCATGATCGAAGTGACGTCACAATCGGCCTAGTTTTAAATTCTCAATATAAACGTCTATAATAATAGATTTGTATCATAATCAGAGTTACGTTACGTTAAAAAAGCCTAGTTTTGTATTCTGAGATGAAATAATATGTTAGTAGATCTGTATGATACTGTATCATAATCGAAATTACGCCACAATTAATCAATTATAGGCCAAATTTAATTTTCTCAGTGTTACTCTGATTGTATCATAATCGAAGTGACGTCACAAACTTGTTTAATAGTAGAATTGTATCATAATCGAAGTGACGTCACAAAATTTATATTCTCAAAAGGATCATCTAAAAGAGTAGGCCTATAATTATCTGTATAAATTAATCTAAGTGTCGTCACAATAGGCCATGTTTAATTTCGTTTATATTCTCAAAATGTACGGTAGCCTACTTCCATAACTCGATCGACTGTGTGGTATAGTGTAGGCTTATCCTATACAGCTGTGTCACCCGATTCACTGTGCGTGGAAGGACTAAGGTCTAAGGCAAGGCATCCTATACATGTATACAGGTACGTCACCGTACGTGATCAATATAATCAGCCAGAAGGAATTCAAGGAAATAAAACTTTTCGTCCTTCAGTTAGCAACTCTGTCCATTATAAGGCTGCTTTCATTTTAACCTCTAAGGTCATCGGTGTATTGCTGCATTTCATTCGCAGCATTCGTGCTGTAGGCCTACGTTACTATCCCTTCGCACGAATAATAATTATGGTCCGAAACATCACCGTTAGTAACCCAACACATAATATTATAGACCCTGTGACAGTGGTGTAGTCCTAAAACATGAAGTGGGGGAACGCTCTTTAATGAAGTGGGGGGAACGCTCTTTATAATAATAGTATTATTAGTAGTATTATTATTAATATTCCATTATCCCTGAAAAAAGTGGGGGAACGGCGTTCCCCCGCGTTCCCCCCCCAATACACCACTGCCCTGTGACCCTGTAGGCCTACCTTTTGTCTGCCTTGTGCTGCCATGGCAACGCTGAACTGAAAGGTTCCGTTGACTGGAGCGGTGAATCGACCGTGGCTGACGTCATACGATCCTCCGATGTTCGTAACGACTCGATCGAATACGATGGCCGTGTTCTCCTTCACTGGTCCCATGTTGCCAGACAGACCGACGAAAAACGCCACTCGAGATGGAGTTGGCGCAGAAAGACCTTTACCATTGACAATAATTATATTTTATTAGAATTTACAGTTTAGGCCTACACGATGCACATTCAACAAGAAAAATGAAACCAGGAATTAATATAGACCTAAGATATTCAGGCTAGGCCTGCTATCGTCAGTAGTCTATTATAATAGGCCTAGTCATTCAAGAGTCACTGTCATTAACGATATTACTCATAGGCCTACACGTCTAGCCTAATCTTAGACTGCTATAGGCTAAATAGGAATAGGTCTATAAATTTGTTTTCTTGGTTATCATGCATGTGACATGTTTAGATCCTTTCGTAAATTTTTAGCCTATGGGCAAGAGGAAACACTTGTCCCTATATAATAAACACATATTTTAAAACTCTATACTGCACTTTAGCTTTTAGCAATTTCTTCCCACCGAAGCAGTATTGATACTAGGCCTAATGATACACAGTGAAACTCGAGCTGTTGAGGTGTCTGCATTAGAAACCTCTATGAAAAACATTCAAGTTCGTAATTTGCTGCTCTGCATATTTCAAGATCTTGCTAAGCAATTCAGCCGTGACCATTGGTTCATTGTAGCCTACTTTGCCGTTTCATGCAAAAATATCTCCGGTCGTCCATGATCTGCCCGTATAGCCTAGCTACTATGGCAGGCTATATAGGTCTAGTGCTAGTCCAAAGACTGAATAAATGAGGAGGGTGCCGTCTACCTTAGCTATATGACACAGCATCGTTAAATTCGTTAAGCAGTAACTGATAATCGTAATTGTAATCGTATAATCTCCAAATTTCTAGAACGCCACTTGAAAGTCAAGCGCATGCAGGGCACCAGCTTATTCACGAGCGTTAACCAACCGGAGAGTCCAGGTATTCCAGGACTTCCGTCTTCTCCAGCGTCTCCCTTCTGACCCGGCTGCCCTGGTGGTCCAGTCGGTCCTCGGATCGGTAGTTTAACGGGGTGCAAAGGTTTGAGATCGTTGTTCTTACAGCTTATCTCAAGCTCACACACTCTACCATCGTCGTCCGTGTCAAGTCCGAGTCGATCTCGTGGCGACGGCGCATGCACGTTGACCTTTGAACCACGCACAGCATCCAAGAAGACGACTAGGAACATTGTCTGCTGCAGTATCCAGAATGATGGCACCGTCAACATCGTACTCCGGAACTCCATCATCATGACTGATGCCGGCTGCTGAATCCAATCACAAATCATAATCATTATTATTATTATTGCTTAGAGACAGCCATAAAAGGCAATGGACAAACGGTGACCCGCTGGCCAACACGTTAGGCTTGTATGTGCACTTGTTATAACGCCCCTTCAAGCTCTCTCTACTCAGAGGCGCTCCCGAATGCAGAGCGGACACCTACTGCATCGGAGTTTCACGCCGAAGCGCTGAGCAATTGTGAGTGAAGGACTTGCCCAAGGTCCTTACGCGGCGAGGTGGATTCGAACCTCGAACCTTCTGGCTCCAAGGCAACGACGTCACCACTACACCACCGCGCCCCACATCGGCTGAAGTCGGCACAATAGGCCCCACTGTAGAACTGTAATCGTAGTCTCCAAACTTCTAAAGCGCCACTTCAAAGTCAAGCACACTGTCAGGGCACCGACTTATTCACGAGCGCTGCGCCAAGGGGTAGTCCGAAAGAGGTCAAAGTCTGGTTTCCGGATGTTTTAAATCTATTTGTTATTTTCCTGGTCTTCGCATTTTAAGGACCTATTTGGTTCCTATTATGCTTTTTTTAATCGCAAAGATTTTTTGAAAGAAGGCCTAAGTCCAAAGTGCCTTTTCGAAAGTAGGTAAGAAGCTTATTTCCTGCACTTCGACTTTTGAACAGACGATGGACGATTAAGACTTTCTGACTGTATGCAAACTACCGATTTAGGACTAGACCTAGGCTATAGGCCCATCTGTAGACCCAATGCCTTCGTAAAATCAATGCAAACTGCACACAGTTTTGACTGAGCTCTAAGTTAATAGAGGTCCAAGTACAGTGTAAAGACAAAGACCTTTATAAGACTGAGGTTAAATCTGAAGTTAAAATAATTATTATAAATAGCGTATCGAAGCTAACCTTAAGACGTTAAGAGGTTTTCTTCGTTTGAGTTGCTGCTGCTTCGTCTTTCTGCTCTCAATATTAATAACTATTCATCGAAGTCGGTTCCAAATGCACTGATCAGTTCTATGCTCGGCCGACATTTCGAGAGCTACTTCTAGACTACATGTAATTCCCGTAGCGACACTCTTGTCTCTGCAGCGATCGTCAGCGAAGGAATGGTCTTCACTCACGACACCGATGTAGACCTATCGTCGGTTACAGTAGCTTGGATACAATGGATAGGCATCGCAGCGACGGCGTTGTCGGCGGCGGCGGTGGCCCAGCTATGCGACCGCGCGGTCGGTTTTTGATGCCGCCGGGCGCCAGCGAATAGAGTCAAGACCCGTTATCTATAAGTTCGTTTACGATAATCATAATGTCCAGAGACCGCAGCTGCTTGTTGTCCTATAGCCTACTCATGTAAGTCATGTTTAATGCATGTCACAAGTGCATTAATAGAATAATAGGATAGATTTCGCTCCGTTTAATAGTTCGTCTAGCCTATAATATAGGGCCTACGTTGTTTTTTTAAATGATGATGATGATGACAAATGATGAAGATAATAATGATGACGACGACGACGACGATGATGATACTGATGGTTATTAAGGCCGATTATCCCTACAATTACTTTTTCTCGAAGAAAAGGTTCCAGAATTGAACATGTCCAATTGAACATGAACAATTATGGAGAGTCACGTCACTCACGTGTATACCATTATGAGCATATTTTGAGCTAATATTTCTCATTAATTTTTTTATTCAAAGGCCTGTGACGGCAGCTACACGATATGTGAAGGACAGAAATTCAATTCCTTGGATAATTGGCATTAGCCTCAGTTAGACTAAGTATATATACATGTATAATTATATATCATATTTATAATGTCATATATTTAGTATCATATAGGCTATATTATATACTTACTGCTCAGCCTAACTGAAGCTAATGCCAATTATCCAATTAATATAGGCCTATGAATCATAGGAGGAGATGAAAAATGTTCTAGTTTGTGCTGAACGCTTTAGTGATAATGCATCAGGATATATATTATATCATAGATAGTGCTTCAGGATATATTATATCATAGCCTATGATAATTATAATATATCGAAGCACTATCACTAAAGCGTTCAGCCCATACTATAGACATTTTTCATCTCCTCCGCGGACAAACTTAATTGCGCTGCTTTTTAGACCTGTCTTGTTTGGTACGCTTCAAGGACAATCACATCTAGCTTTCCTCTCTTTGCATGCGAGTTTCTTTTTATTCTTTATATATTTCCTTCATTTTATTATTTCCATTCACGTTGCAACTGTCTCTGAAGATCTATGCCCCTTACAGATAGCAACAGATTTTGTCTGTGTTGGCTTTCGTTTCATCTGTAGGCTATATGGTGAGACCAACCAAATTTCCAATTGCACGTCAGTCGTCTTGGGACGCGCACATACTAAACAACAACAGCAACTCGGTTGTGGAAACAATGCAATCCGCAACGATCTAGACATTCATTCAGTTCAAGAATTTATATGGCACTCCTTCAAGAAGCCGATTCAGCGTGTAACCACGTTGATACAAAAAGGTTTTAAGTAGCCTGTAAAATTAATATCGACGAGTCAACCCTATAGGTGACAGGCGTATTGCTGACGGGAAACTATAATTCTGCAGACGCTGGCGGGTTGAGGTTCCAACCCGAGAGACCAACAGCTGAGCTCCCCGGGTCTCCCCCGAAGCGGCAGAGCGAAGGGCTCTAGCTGCTAGCTAGGACAACAGATAAGGGACAGCAAAGCTCGCTTAAATAGTCCGACTCCAGAGCATAGTCATTGGGAGAAAGTTAAACCAGCAGAAGTTTCCTATCACAGATAGTAATTTTTATAGTTCTACAGGGCCGATAACATGTTCAATATGCCATGCACGCCAAACGATGGTGACTAATAATACGAAACTATTATAGTTGCGTAATCAGGTCAGTCTATCATTGC